>CAMXCT020002574.1:10000-94808 GCA_947184155.2 Cladocopium goreaui
TTTCATTTTGACCAGGAGCCAGCAGTACCCATCTGAAGCCATCAACCCTGGCATCAACTGAGGCTGTGGCTTCGCATATCCGGGGCTCTTGGCATAACCCACCGGCGCCGCCACCATGGGCGCTGCCACAGGCGTCACAAGGACCTTGTGGTTGGCTTCCAACCTGATCTCCATGATGTTGCCGGTCACCGGGGACACAGAAATTATGCATGATTTATGACAGTTATAGGAATTCTTTAAAAAAAAAAACATAGGGATTCTCGATGATTCCAATCACATCCAATCATCCAATCCCTACAGTTTCAGCATCTTTCAGCAAGCTCCATCAACTGTTTTCCACTTGCCATGACTCTGGGTGCACCGGACGCTGCCCTGTGCTTGGCATATTGCCTTGGATCTTAAAGGTTTGACAATGCACCAGGACCGCAGTGATTGATAAATACTGCGTGGTCAAAAGATTACATTACTCAACTATGATTGACCAGTCAACCAACAGATTTGGATGATTTTGGAGGGTCTCGACTTACCACATGGTGACCCACAGGCAAATGGTACTAACTGGGCACACGAGCTTGTCCAGCTCGACGTAGAAACGGTCGTCCGAGGCAATATCAGCTAAACTAAACTGCCTGACCATGGAACCACGGGGCAGTCTGAAAATGGAGTGCCATTTTATCCAAGGGTTTATCATCACTGGTTTATCCAGATCTAGATCCACTCAATTTTCCCATTAAATTGCCATTTTCGTGGTATCCCTCATTTTGAGATACACCCAAATAGACTGGCTATCACAGAAGTATGACCTCGGTACCCTTTAGCGGTGTGGCTTCTGCCTGCATTGCTTCAGGACCTTCGCATTAATGGCTTCTTCTGCATAACCCATCTCTTTCAAGGACCTCAAGCGCAACAGAAGTACTGGTAGCTGCACTACTCAGACTGGATTCTGATGTTTCTATGCGGGGTAGAGAATATGGGTATGGCTCAAAATGAATGAAACGAAACCCGAAATTATTCATATTGTTTAGTTTAGTTTAGTTAGTATTGTATTGTCATATAATCCTACTGTTGACCAAGTTTGTGGGCCGACTGGTACCCGAATTTTGAGACATACCTATGTCCTGAGGATCTATCTACTAGAGATGTTAAGTAGTCTTCCGGGACAACATCGAGGCTTCCAACCAAAAGAACAACGGTTCATCCACGCATCAGCCGTATCAGAATTCAAATGGAAACCTCGGAGACTTCTGTGGCCTGAAATATCAGGCGTGTTTAAATATCCCATCAACCCGAGCTCCAGACTGCAGCACCAGCTCATCTCCTCACGGAAGTTCAAGAGAAGGATCCAAGGAGATATCAGTCGCTACACCCTACTGCAATCATCCAAGATGGATGTATGAAATATATTGAAATATCGCCAACCTCCACTTCATTCATCATATGTACGCCCCGTCCCAGGTGGCCACCAGTTCACCTTGCTTCCATCAATCCAACCCCCCTGCGCCCTTCCCTCAGTGGCCTTTGCTGTACTCCGGGTTTCGCCTCGGCCAAGCAGCCTACTTCACTTGGAGCTCGTGCAAGAGTGGATGACCCTCAAAAAAGATCCAGCATGATCCAGCCAGGTACAGCTCCCTGCATCTGAAACCTCCGCAGCTGGAAATGGAATGGACTCAACGATGCCACCGGTTTTTTTGAGCTGCGGCACCATGTCCAGAGTCCACCAACCCTCGATTTTTTGGGTGATATCAGCGCCTTCAACTCAGCCCCTCGTGGTAAATCAACATATCTCAACTGATCTCAACCAATCATTGGCATGTTTGGGCAGCCTGGAACCATAGACCTCCAAATATAAGAGCAGCGTCTTGAGGGCCGGACTGTTCAGCCTGGCATTCTTGTCGGGTTGAGAAATGGCACAGAAAGTAGGCTTGGTTGGGGCGTCAAAACCACTCATCGATCCAAGTGTCGGACGGGTTGCTGTGACCCATCGCCAGTTCAAGATTCGCCAAAAGTGGAACGAACTCTTCCAAGTTGGTTGGAATATCAAGAGCTACAGCTACACACCATTGAAAAAATGTAGAGACAAAGCTGTTGACTCATTCATAAACCGCCAGACTCCTTCTTAGACTACAGATTGAGGAAGTTCAGACCTAAGTCTAATGCTTCATGTTCAGTCATAACTTTTGGAGGTCTCACTCCAATGCCCACCTATGGTGATCACCAGCTGTATCCTTCCCAATATGGCGCCTTCATGAACCAGTTCTGGCCAACACTGTTCAGGCTGCCTTGTGGACTCACACACATGGATGATTTGCATAACCAATCATGTGGGTATGGCTCAAAAGTGAGGACATCCATGGATTGACTCGCTTTGGGTACTTCACCATCGTATTTCCCGGGAAAAATGGCTGTATGAAAATAGGGTATGTACCCTCCAATTTGATGGTTTATGTATCAATGATTCTTTCCACTAAAATGGCATCTATCTGGGGTGTACCTTTTTGTCAGAACCCTCCTGAAGGAAAGCGCTGCAAAACTCTCCGCGGTTCCCGGCTGATCCACTCATCTGCAGTTGCCCGCAGTGCATCAGTGACGTTGGTCAGGATGTCACTTGGCGTTGGAGTAGCCTCAAGGGCCAGCTGCAGCCAACCCTGTAAAGGGACGCTTCAGAACCCCGGACTTTTGTCCACACATGTAGTGCTGTCAAGTCATGACATACGATGTTTATGATTATGTTTATGTATATAATTACATATATAGACAAATATACATGTACATATGCATAATATACATATATATATGTATATATACACATAATTTTAATAGTATATATATATAATTCTAATAGTATATATTATTTTAATAATATAGATATTATATATATATTATATATATATATATACATTGCTGATACTGATGAACCCACGAGTTCCATGAATGCCCTTTTCCAAATGCCTATCTCTGAGGGGGTCACTGGTGTGACTTCCATGGGAGCGACGGCCTCTTCTGGCATCCCGGAACGTGCCTGCCTGGTCCACTTGGAAGGCGCGCGAAAAGCGACGAGATGGAGAAGATCTGTGGGAAATGATCATGACCTATAGTAAAATCATGTGTCATAATAATAATAATAATAATGATGATGATGATGATGATGACTCTATGACTCTATATATAGGTATTATTCTAGTCATAGAAGCAATGATGGTGATAATACTAGTACTAAAAGTAGGGATACTGATAATAGTAGCAATGAACCACGTGATGCAATATGTCAAGAGTGAGCTCAAATGCATAAACCAAACCTCCACATTGACATCTGGATTTGATTTTCTTTCTATAAATCTCCCTGTCACCAAGAGCGACAAAGTCGGTACAGAAGCAGCATGTCACAGTGCGAACCTCTGAAGATGCGTGATGAACGAGTGCCAATCCATTCGCGCTCCAGTCTCAGACCTTGCAGAAACTTTCAGGCTTTGGATGGCTTTGATGCTTCCCAAGGACGAGATATGACGAGATGAAATGGCAACTGAGGGCCCATGCGCTCGACCTGTGATTTGCAGGAAAATGGCTTGAGCTGCCTGGAAAGCCATCAGCGTGTCAGAAAGCTCAGCGGCTGAGCCTGGCTGTTCTGTCAGACATCCGCCGCGCCTCCTTGGCATTTCGATGTCCCTGACATCGCAAGCTTTCAGGATGGATATAGGATGGATACATGGCAAAGTTTATGTCACTATTCTGCCAGTCTGAAAGCTCACTTAGACGTTGGAAGCTGTTCGTAGATGTTGGAACTGACTGTTGAGTCTTAAATGTCCCATGGATGTTCCATATATTACATTTCGATAAATGTCCTATTTGTATCCCCATTTTTTCAAGCCATCCGCACATCTTGCCTCGGGCAGCAGCGACCGAACGTCCTGGAGCGACAGGAGCCCATCTCGGTCCTTTCAGCGGACACGTCAGGAGTGATCTTTGCAGCGAAAAAAAAAAACTGTGCATCCTAAGCAAAAGATCATCTTTTGCAAAGATCTTAATCATTCTTAATCTTTGTTCATGATGTTCATGGCAACTGCTTTGGAAATTCATGGGTTCCCCATCAAGTGATATCAAGTCGTTGTTTCTTGTTTTTCCAAACCAAGTGGGAACTGCCGCTTTTTGAAAAGCACTGTCCGCCTTGTCAGCAGTCTGAAAGATCATCTGGATGCATGGCTCAATCGTTGGGCTTCCCAAGTCGATGCAGGCCTCAGATTTCAAGGATTCTGGTAGAGAATTCATGTGAATTCAGACTAGCTACGTCTACAAACTACAAACTGGGAACTGTCCCTCCAGGGGAAAAAAATGGCACCTAGAGAATCAAGATTTTGCCCTCTGGATATGCCATAGCTAGGCTACATGCGAACTGTCCAGAAAAGCTCAAACCCCGTGCATGCTTTAGGCTGCGGACCGCCACAAATTCCGTCCAATCCTGCGGGCTGACAAGACTATCTATGTTGGTTGACCCCAGAAATCAAACAAAGTCTCATTGAAGAAAAGTGTGATTGGATCATGCCCAATAGGAAATAAGAAATGTGGGGATGTTATTTCTATTCAAGGAATTTCAAGGATGATGATATGATATGGACTTATGCATTTGCCACACTGAAAAACGGCAATGTTCAAGCCATCACATTGTGGCGACACAACGACCAGTAAGGGCCCGACGACAGCATTTTTGTTCTGGCTCAAGTTCATAGCTGCAGCGGCACCTCTTCACCGCCAAGAATTTCATCATTTCTGTTTGGGTCCATATGTTCACTGATACAGCATGATACAACATGATACAACTACAGATTGGAGTGGTGGCTGCGAAAGTAATTTTCATCAGTTTCTTCCATGTTGCACTTGGATCTCTGACTCCGAAATCAATCTGCAGTATCCCCAAACTTGCCTTGAAGCTACTGTGATCATGCCACCAATACTTAGAGAAGGACCCTGTCAAGAAGAGTCCAAAAACCCTATGGGTCTCACCATCCCCTCCTCTCTTATTTATGAAGTCAATTTACAAAACCATCACTGGTCACGTCAACCCGTCAATCGGGAATCCAGACGTTTGGATTGCTGCTCGTCATAGCCACAACTTACAAACTTTCTCACCTTGAAAGCTCGACCATGGAGCTGCACAGGTCATGGGACAGCACCTATGCTGAGACATGCAAGACTTGACACCCCAAATCCACCAGTTGAAGAAAACGCTGAAACTTGAAACCGAATTGAAACCTATTCTCAGGAGGAAATTCCTTCCTTGGACCCATCTTGTTCATGACACAAAGCCCTAGTTGTGAGATGTTGTGGGCACTGGGCTCCCGGACCAAGACGGACTCCTGCAACATGCCAGTCCCTTCGTCGTCAAACCTGGGCGTCACTGAGCCTTGGGGATCATCAACAGCCTCCATCGATGTATCGATCGATCATATCACTTGGCTGGTTTTCATCCATGGGTCAACCCTCTGAACTCACCACGTTTCATCTTTCTGCAAATACGATGTGTCTTTGCTCAGATTTTGGATGCAACGCCGAAAAAGTACCCCATCCATGCCAGTGTGGTTCCTATGTAACCAACAGAATCCAACATGATCCAACATGAACACTCCCACCCTCTGGTGCGGATCAGCTGCTCCTTGAAGACACCCTTAAAAGATGGCATTTCATTTGGCGGCCACTCCTGGTGCAATTAGTCTTGAAACAGGCTGTAAAGACCTGATGATTCGATGTGGGTGCATCCACCAATGCAGAATGCTTCCATGTCACAAATGCAATCAAATTAAATGAGTGATTCCTTTGGATAGTACTGCTATTGGATTACTTGGTTGTTGAGCTGGTCAATTGCTGAATCTGGAAAGACAGGAGACCTGAGCGATCTTGAGGCAAATCAGCTTGTAGAATGCCTGGGTTCTCATGAGACTCCATCAGGTCACCTCTGGCTTGCTGAGGTTTCCCATGGGGGTAGCCCCAAATCATCCAGTCATTAGACCATGAATGACTTAACATTATAAAATATTATAAATATTATATAATATATATATATACCTATGGTGTATGTATATATATATATATATGTATATAAACCTGTGGTATATATATATATATATAAACCTATGGTGACTTCGGGACCATTTTAGGAAACCGCCAAAGAACTGGTTGCTGTGCCAAGTCACATCGCGCTCGCAGGTCGTGACCAAGCGGTTCACCAGGCGCAAGCCTTTCTCCTGCGGGAAGAAACAGAACTGGCACCACCTGAGAGGATCTCTATATCACAGGTGTATCGGGAGAATGTGGGTCGCCCCAATGCAGTTGAACACGAACAAAAAAAAAGGGGGCTTGAGAAACGTGCACAACTTCTGTGAAACGTGCGCGACTTCTGCGAATTGTGCACAACTGCTGGGAAACGTGCACAACATCTCTGACACGTGCACAACATCTCTGAAACGCGCACAACATCTCTGAAACGCGCACATATAGAATACTTGAAAACACTGGGTGGGGGCGGTAAAACACGTTATGCTCGTAATTATATATATATATATGTATAAGTTATACGAGTCCGATATATGTGTGCTTCTATTCCAACTATGGCTGGATGGTCTCTTATCTCTATCTTCATTTCTTGGAGGAAACGCACCCAGAAGAGGTCTATGCTAAGCCGCAGATTGCAAACGAGTCATCCCAGCCCGCAGTCCATCTGAGTGACTGGGATGGCATCGGAAGCCTCAGGATGTGCAATGAGGGATCCGAAAGGACCCTCAAAGTCTCAAAACATGTTATTCAAATTTGACAGCCCTTTGCAAGTAATGCTCATAGAATCTCTCCACATGGCTAGGTGATGCAAACCTGGACAGACTTGCGGCATCAATTTCTTTGGCTCCCTGAATGGACCACCGGCCCAGTGCACATGTTTCCTTCAGCAAGGCCGTATGAACCGGAAAACATGTTGGGACTGTTGGGACGTGTTCAAAACAACCAACCAACATATCGGGTTCCAGCAGATCCACCAGATCCACCTCATCTCAATTCAGCAACTCGTCCATCAATTCATCCAAACTTCAACCAATTTATAGGAATTATAGGTGCCTGAACATGGGGAAAAAAAACCGTTGCGGCATGTTGTGGCCATTGTTATAGGACAAATGACAAATGACAAATGGGTATGGGTCAAAATTAGGTACCCCAATAATTGGATGGTTAATACTAAACTAGACTAACATCTGTGGTCCCCTAGGTCTTCCATTTTGACCCACATCCAAATGATGATAAACATAGATAAACTGTCAATTTCTGGGTCCCATGAAACACTTCCGCCCAGCGACCCGTTGCACAAAGGCTTCCCTCAAAGCCTCAGCCGCCGTGACGCGGCTGGGGCGATCCTGCACTTTTTCAACGAAAGCAGGGGATCTGATCCCCCACAGTAATAGTGGTAATGGATTTAATAGATGGTAATAGTATGAGAATAGTATGCAAAAGATGGTAGATGGTACTAGTATGTCATCTAGTATGTCATTATGCAGTCAGAAATGGTTTCTACAAGTGGTGCACAAAAAGCCAAGCTCCCCAAACTCCCCAAACGGCAGTCGTTTTCTCATCGGGTGATCTGATGTATCTCCTGCTCCAGCATCTTCAACATCATCGTGGTCGCATCGGGGGGCGAATGCTGGATCCGTTCCTGGAAGCTGTTAGCTGTGGCATCAAAGCCATCATGTCATCATTGGGACAAAGAAGAAATTCTAGACTTCAGAAAGAAACCTGAAACTCTGATAAAATCATAATAATCATATAAATTCAATCTAAATTTCAGCGAGAAAAAGCCTGGAACTTAACTCGTAAAATCTCCACAGACTGAGACATCTGAGACTCTTACGAGGCGCGGTCGCGGCTTGGAATCCCAGAAGTCTCGGGCTTCTTGTTTGCTACCACCTCGGTACGCCGCTCGGTACGCCGCCAGCCTAAGCCTAAGAAGCCTAAGCTGTGAGTCAGAAAAGCGCACACCGAACCAACCGAACCTGCCCTGCTCAGAGGCACACGATACTTAAAGTCCCAGGGCATGTGAAAGCCTCAAGTGGTGTCTCGTGCTGCGAATGAACCAGCCCACATCCGAACACAGTGAGGCTGTAATGGGCTGGATATCTGATATCTGTGCGAGCGTTGAAACTGAGAGACCAACTAAGCAGTTCAAACAGAACGCAGCCGCAGCTGAAGACATCGGCCTGGACGTCTGGTGACTGTGAGCCGATCGGTGAATCCCAGCAACCCAGGACCCCCTGCAGGGCCAAGGCGCACCTTAGGGGTGATCTCGCCACGCCAGACTTCCGGCCTGACCACATCGGAGAGAGATCTCCGGCTTGGTCCAATGGTTGGATGCCGCAGATGCCCTTTCTGTGCAAAAAAACATGGCTGGACGGCTGGATTGCCAATGATTTTCACATGACTTCACAGAATTTACAGGTCAACCCTGGATTCATCCCTGGATTGTTCACTGACCGTGCCGTATGTTCATTCAAAGTGATCACCACTTGTTGTTCTTTGGATCATCTCAATCCACCAGTTCGACCACCACAACCTTCGCCCCTTGGCCCCCGCACGCCATGGTGGCCGGCGTCCCCATGGGATTGCCACGCTTGAAATTCCCTGGCTGGAAGATGGTCGCCTAAAGAATCACAGCGAAGATGGCTGGGGGTATGTCGGTGTAATACGTGGTTTAATGATAGTGGTTGAATAAAGAATGGGATGATAATCGTTGAATGATAGCGGTGTAACCAACCAGAAAGGGAGTTAAGAGTGGTTTAATAACGGAAAAATAATGGATAATGAATGGGATTAATATGGTAAATCGAGTGATAAACAATCCCTGATATTACCCAAAAAAGAATGGTAGGTTTATTATTGGGTTTACCACATTGCGTATATCTGAGCAACTTGGGTCAAATTTTACCTTTCAGTTCGGTCGATTGCTCCATGTCAAACTGTTTGAATGGACGCTGAAAACCCCACATTGACCAAAACAGCACAGCTGAGTCCCCCGCCACGCCCAGGTCAATGACCATGACATGAGGGATCCTCAGTCAGCCGCAGCTTTCCATCATGGCGAAGTGCCCAATTGCAGCATGACCCAACCGTTGGGGGATCATGACCCAACAGCATCAACAGCTGCATGCGAGCTTCTCCCTGAAGACATCGTTGGAGCAAACCTCCTGCGCGGCTGGGAATGCGGCGGCTCCGATCTATTCGGTGTCACGGACGAATTCCCAATATCCGCATGACTCACCCACTCCTTGTTGCCGCCCTGCAGGAACTGTGCCTTGGTGGCCAACGCAGGCATCAACCTTAGCTTTCAGGGGCACGCACCTGGTTTCAGCCGACACCATCACCGGGTCTCCGGGGCTCCTCTGAGACTGCGGCATGATGTTTTGAGACTTGATGTCCAGGTGAATTATGCCATTGGCATGGATGTGAGTGACTGCTGATAGAACCTCGGCCACAAAGTGCAAACATCTTCCTCCCGGCACAGGGATTCTCCATGTTCGCCAGAAAGGCAAAACCTTCTTCAGTTTTGTTCATGTCCCATCCATTTATGATGTTGTTTCCCATTACCCTCTGGTTATGACTAACAGTTCGCCATGGAAAATTGGCCCATTGATAGATGGTTTACCGTTCTTAATAGCATGGTGATGTTCCATGGCTATGTTAGTCATCACCAGAGGGAAATGGGAAACAACATCATCTATAAATGGATGGGACATAATTACGGGAAATAACATGAAATAACCATGGCTGGAACATACCCTATAAATTCCATGTGGGTATGGATCAATACCTATTAATACCATTTTTAGGGGAATGAACATCCATAAATCCCAGCTATTTTGATGTGAACTACAGGGGTACAAGGTTTTGACACACTGCCATGTATATAAACCATTGATAGGGAATTTTCCAGCCACGTTTGATGTCCGGTCACCCTGGCAAGTTGTTGGAACTCGCCCCGCGGCCTACGCCCCGCCTGCTGCATGACGTGAGCGATCCAGGCCTGGCACACAGGGAAGCAGCCAAGTCAGGTTGGCTGATTAATAAATAACCATAAATAACCAATCATATGATGATGGTTGTTATAGTGTGTTATATGTTGTTATATTAATATGTTGTTGTCTACTATAATCACAATAATTGTTGTTATAATTAAATCGTAAGGTGCTAATAGTCATGCAGTCATGACAATGATAATAACAATCATAGAACTGACAATTGTATAAACTATAAATCAATGCCAATGATGATAGGCGACGCCTCAGGGATGCGCTTCCTGCTGTTCCTGGCATCACCTGAGAACAGCGCGGCCCAGCTGAGCACAGCTTCCTATGGCAGCTCCAGCTGTGGCCGCTGTGGCCGCTGTGGCCCTGGCAGATGTGCTTGTGAAGCTCCCCGCGGGAGCAGTGATCAGTCACCTGGCACACTTTCGGTTTGGGAGGATTGGGAGGACTGGGAGGATGTTGGAAGTCAGAAATCATCTGTAAAACCAAATACCACGCAGTGACAAACGTGCGGCAAAGGCTGATGAATCAAAACAAGCATTGCTATTACTTTTGACAAACGCCACTTTAATCTTACGGCTATCAAATCGACAGTATTGTCTCTTGCGATCATATGCTGCAACCCTTCCATGCACGCTCACTAGAGGTGGCAACAAGCCAGGGTCTCCAAAAAGACTCGATCCTGGCTGTTGTAAAACTCCAAGAGCTTCAGGACCTTAGTCAACTTGGAGACCTTCTGGAGGAATGCTACTTAGCTGGAACTGAAGGAAAAAAACCTCCGCCTTCGGCAAACTTGAAGCCGCGAAGTGTGGATGATCCAGCTGGATCAGGTTCTGGATCTCCTGCTTCAGGAATTCCATGTCGCCATGCACCTGCGCAGCAATTGTTTGACAGCGGCTTCAATCACCACTTCTCACATGGCCACATCGCCAAACCGGGCCTTCTCTTTGTTGATGATCTTGATGGCTCTCACCTGCCTGGCATGGTTTTTCCTCAACATCAACCCAAGAAATATATAATAGAAATGTGTATGTATAATAATATATAATAATATTATTATTGTTGTTATTGTTATTGTTATTGTTATTATTATCACAATTATGAATATATAATATATATATATATAACAAGACATTGGGCTGAGCGGGCTGACAGCAGGAAAAACCTCTTTAAGAGGGAAAAAAACCTGCCAGTGGTGACACTCTCCCGTAGGGAGCAAACCGTGACAAACATTGCTCAAGGGGTAAGGAATCACTTGACGTGGGAAAAGGAACCTGCACACCCCCCCGCCAGGCGTGCAGAGACCTCACCACCAGAAGCAAACAGCACAGAAGCTTACCCCAAGGTCTAGGGTAACACCACGGCTACTCACTGGACTCACTGGGCGCAGGCGTGTCGGAGAAAGCAGCAGGGGCGGGACGGGAAGCAGCAGCAGCTGGCGCAGTCACGAAGCAGCAGCGCGGAAGACACCTACAGGCATGTGGCCAGAAAGGCCGATCCAACCTCATGAAGGGCCAACCTGCTGGTCTCGCTGCGAAGGCGTTGCTTCATACAGGCTCCATGCAAGCCTCGCTGTAGGTCAATAGACAAACGGACTCGCAGTTCCTGCCAAGAGTGACCTGGGGGGAGGTGTTCCTTAGCATCTACAATTTTGCACAAAGATTCTAAAAGTTTGCACGTGTCGCCATGGTACCCTCCAGTACTCTCAAGGACCAACGGCTCGAAACCAACGTTTTGGCGCTCGCACCGCGCTCGCATGTCAGCATGTTTGCGCTTCAAATCAGCGTACCGATCCGCGGCAGCAGCGTGCGCAGCAGCAGCAAGGCGCATGGTGTTGTGCTGGAAAGGGGAAGTGATAGCGCAGTCGAGAGCAAGCTTGGGGAAGCGACGCCAGGATGACTGTTGCACATCGGGAAGACTGATAATCAAAACGTCGGCAGGCCGGGTTTGCGGAGCATCGGGCAGCAAGTTCGCGGGTTCGAGGAGGGGTCTCGCGCCAGCGCGTACGGCAAGACGGTGGACGACATTGCAAAAACACGTGTGCATTTGTTGTTTATGTCCCTGCCCCATGCATCCCATGCAGTGGTGGCCATGTCGGTCAAGATTTTGCTGGCAAAAAGAACACGCCATACCATCATCAAAAATCTTAACTCCCAACCGCATAGAAAGAACATCGCGGAATGCAGCGTTGGAAAGCAAGGTATCTTGGTTATGGGATGGGGTGGCCCGAAGCCAGGCGTCAGCAGATGGGGCAGAATAGGCAGTTAAGCGAGCTTGGCCGCACAGGTCAGTCTGTTGCATCAATCCCCCAAAGACTTGGTGGTGCAGGTGTTCTAACACATCACGATGATTGACAAAGGCGGCGGGGTCGCGGAACAGGGGTGCGAGTTGGGGCAAGCAGGCGCCAAGGTGTTGGACGGAGGGCCCTTCGCACGCGCGCAAGATCTGCTCGGGAATCATGGGCACCAGTTCCTGGACGTGGGGGACAGCACGGCGATGGGCCGCTAGAAAGGCAATATCAGCCAATGAAACAATATCTAACCCTATCTCGGTACGGGGGGCAATAATCCCAAGGCCACCAAATTTGGTAGGGAGCTTAGCTTGCGTCCATTGGTGAGTAGAGATGGGGGTCCCCAGCAAATTTTCCACGGTTTGTTTCTGTCGGTTGTGAAACTCATGCAACAAGGGATCGATACATGTGCGGGGTGTGGTGCGACACCACCATTGTAGTTTGGAGAAAGTACCCCCATTATTAAACAAATACAACCCAACATGCGCATGGGGCAATTGTTCAATGGACGAACACAACGAATCAAACTCACCAAGCTTACGGGCGTGGAAAGTTTGGAGGTGACTCGGGGAATCTCCAATTGGTACCTTCAGCATGGGGTATATAACAAGATGGATAAGAAATGTATGTGTATAATGTGTATATAATTATATATATATATATATGAATAAAATCTGCGTTTATAGATATTCCTAATGGCCCTTAAACCTCCAACAACTACCAAAATCATGGTCATCCCATGGTCATCCCATGGTCATCCCATGGTCATCCCATGGTCATCCCATGGTCATCCCATTAAAGATCACCTAGCGCCACCCCAGCACCACCTGGTTCGTTTGTCTTTGGCTTTCACCACTTCGCCATAGGTGCCCTTGCCCAAGGTCTCACCTGAGGCTGGTCTCCAGCCCGGCTTCATCAGGGGCTAGATGACTTTGAAACTGGTCATGTGTTGAAACCCAAAAGGACAACCCCATTGGGCAAATTAGGGGAAATGTATCATTAAAATTGGGGATGATGTATCATTTTGGGGATTTTTAAAATTGGGGATGGTTACAATCATTGGGCAAATTACAACCCTGAGCCACGGACATATGTCGTATTTGCTGTCAGGTGTGCCCGAAATGGCGCTCTCAGCCACTTCCTTCTGCAGTGCCTGAGAAACCACTCAGTGGCTGCAGCCTCTATAAGCTATATCTTGATTAGGAATTAAAGTGGTTTCCCTCTGGCAAAAACCCAGCTACCTGGCTGAAACAATCCCAAGGTCAAAACTTCCCAACTACAGAGTCAAAAGGAAAGACATGCTGTCGCTACTGTCGATTATGTTTTGTTCTGAGCTTGACAGTCGTGGTTTCCATTTAGTTCAAACATCAGGCTCTTTAAAGCATGATTCTATGCAGTGGCATGTAGCATTTGCAATCCATGTTGGAGGGCAACCATGCCCATTTACCAGCAACCAAACATTGGATTTTGATTTCTTTTTGTCAAGCAGAAGGACCTGTTGCCCTATGGGTGTAGCGTTGTCTTTGAAGTCTGCTCAAGACTTGAAGCTCATGTCTTTGAGGGCTCGACTCCCTCCAGGTCCGTTTTCGAGTCTTTATGTCAACAGCTGGGAAGCTGGAAGACTCAAGCTTTTGGCGGATTTTTTATATTCTGATTTTTCTCACCCATTACATGAGATATTTGTCTACAGGGTGGGGGACACTTTCGATGCACCATTATGCCATAAGCACAACAACGTCGCACCTGGACTGACATGTCTTGCTGGAGGTGGGCGATATCCCAGAAGAGTGAACGGAAGTCTTCAAACCTCAAATCATCAGCCAGAAAGACAAAAAACGCAGACTGAGGTTCGAAGTTAATTATTTTTTTTATATTGATATGTTTTGTTTCTTGGAGTCACCGCAAGAGCCGCAAGAAGGCCATACACTCTCTCTAATCTTCCAATGAGTAAGTGTTGTTGCACAAATATACCATTACCACGCAGAAATGCGACGCAATCCTAGGCGAAGAAACCGCATGCTGGCTGCAGCCTTGGGTCCCAACGTCAGGCAGTTTTGCGATTGAAACTTCACCTGCTTCATGGCGGTCAAAACTGGCATGTCGCCAACCGTAACAACAGGAGTTTGGTCGTGAAACTCCAGTAGCAACTGAAAGAGAAAAGGCATGTTTTCTCCTCAAAACATAGCCCCAGTAGATACCGAAATGACTTGAGCCGTTCAGGCCCACGGCCATCCAGCCTTCAGGTGCACTTGGCACCCCAAGAGACCAACAAAGTTGTTGACCTTTTCTCCAAGAACTGTGACTTCTTCGCTGCGCTGAACTCAGGGGCGAGTGGGAGAAACATGGAGAAACCACTGCGTTCTCGCTGAAGCTGGAGATTACAGGCACTGGGGCTGTCAAACCCCGAAAACGTGGATCGCACATGATCGCATCAAATTAAAAAAAAAAAACAGTTCGCGAAATCACCCAATCATCATCGTCGTTGTCGTTGTCCGCATCGTCTCTTATTCATGTTATTCGACATTATTCGTCTCTGCCGTGACAAAAACCCAACCTGGGGGAACACATCCTCCCTGAGTTTGTGGCTGACATCAATCTTGTTGCGGCCGATTTCATGAAAGAACCTGCGATCAGCTGGGCAACGTCTGCATCCGCGAAATGCCGATGCACGGCAAAACGCCGATGCGCCTTTCCGCTTGAATCTCTAACTCCACGTTCGCCAGCATCTTATGGACAGCTGACACCTGAGGCATCTTCTAAGTGCAAATGATTCAGTGACGTGGGAGAATCTAATCCTGTGATGTTTGACTGTCGATTGTTTTTGCAGTTGTGCAAAAGGACTTGAACATCCGAGAGAGAGAGAGAGAGGGAGATACTTGAAGGCTTTCAAGCTCAGGTGTTGGAGCTTAAAAGTCGTTCAAAGTATATCCCATCCCTATCCCCCTACTATTAAATACACTACCCCAAAAAAAACATGGGTTGGATCTTTGGAAGCCCCAAATGGGGAAGGATCACCGGCACATCACCTGTCACAATGCCCACCTGGTCGGGCGTGGGCATGCGGCGTGGCCGCACCCGCCATTGGTCGTGGAGCCTCAAGGCCTTGGAGGCCCCAGAGGTTTCGAAAACACCACCTGTTGATTTTTGAATCCAAAACCATCCAAGGCTATCCAAGGGCCATGTCAAGATATTTCCGCTAGAAATCCTTGAACATGGAGTGAAGTCCCGAAAATTTGGTTGGATCATGTTGATTTTGTACACTGCTTGCAGCAATTGCAGGGGCACCCAGCTGCACCCGGCCCTCTGAGATGTCAACTGTGCCAGGCTTCACGTCCAGCACGATGCCACCAGACCTGGTTTGTGGCCATTTGCTCTCCAGTCTCCATGGGGTGTACCCCAAAATAGATGGGTTATGATGGAAAATCCCCCGCAAAAAAAAAAATGTGATTTACGGGTACCCCCAGACTTAGGAAATCCTTGTTTTGGACAGTTTCACATTGTCGTCCGTGGCCCCCAACTCTGGATCCACGTCCAAGATGGAGGCAGGAATCCAGCACCTCACAAGTTTGACCGACGATCCAACAGGTGGAAACTAGGGATATCTCCGGCCACGTCTCTGGACCATGGCTCAATAGCTACCATCCACAGCTCAATGCCAGGGGGCTGATGATACTCGCTCCAGTAGTCCACCTCAATGACTGATAAGGACTTCACGAGACTGCTTTTTTTCTGACAACATACAATGGTAAGCCTGCAAAAGGATCGAAAAGTCCGTTGCCACTATTTGAGTTGGATTTTACCAACTTCAACTTCTATCTTTTTGGGATTTGCGATAACTGTGAAACATGCCACCTTTGACACTCTTTACCACGTGACTGCCAGCAACTATTGGATCTGACCTCAGCTCCCTGGGACTTCCAACCCACTCTCCATTGACTTTCCGGAAGGGCTCCATGACACGAATCTGCAGCGATGCTTTGGAGACTTGGCAACTTATGGAGAGTTGCGGGAACTCCAGTCTTCACTCTTGGGGTATCTGGAAAAACCATCTGAGAGAGCTTCCAGCATCTTGCCAAACGCTTGCAATGGCCAAGGCCCAATGAATCAATTGCAATAACTCACCAATCTGAAAAGTTCGGCTGGGGATAGTCACCCAAATCCAATTCCCACTCCAGATCAAAAAACCAGCAACATCAGCAACCAGCACAATTTCTCCCGGTTCAGCACTTGCAGTACTTGAGGCTTGGACGGCTTGCTGCTTGGCTTGAAGCTGTTGTCTCAGCTTCTCTGCATGGTAGCATGGCACATGAGCCGCCGGAGCTGGCCTTAGGGATGTCCCTCTGGAAAGGTTGAAGATTACCAGGTTGGGATAGGGGGGATATGGGGATGCTGGGGTCATTGGATGATGAGTAGGATCATCATCATCATCATCATCATCATCATCATCACCACGTATTGTTATTTGTGAGGAATCCACACCGCGCGATTCTCCATGGTGGGGTCATCCGAGCTTGTTGTTCACCGAGATTCTTGGTACAAGTGAAGCTGGGTGAATGACTGGGGCATGTAGCTCTGCCGCAGGTTCGGCCTTGGAAACGCCCCCTCTCAGCTTTGGACTCAAAACGGAGAGAGATCATGAAATCATATGAAATCTCTCTAGATGAAAAACCCTGGTGCCCCAGCCATTTTGATAATTGAGGCACTTCAGTGATTCACCCTGCCCTGGGGGCCCCTCTGGGGGCCCCTGGGGGCCCCAACACTGGTGTAGCGCTGCGTGCCACCTCAGATATTCAACGGTGGACTTCCTGAACCAAAGTGATTTTGGGCGACTTGTGCATCAGAATTCCAACTTTGAGAAGGATGGTTTGGACAGTTTAGACATGTTTGGACTGGTGCATCCTCCAATCCGGTTGGCATCCAATTAGCTCATGTTCCCACCGATTGTTTTGCTTCGCTCGTCGCATCCCTGCTCAGGTTGTATACAAATGACACGCAGACTTTCTCCATTTTTTCTGGCAAGGCCTATCTTTCTGCATCTTTCTGCTTAGAAAGTTCTTAGAAAATTCTTATGCGCTGAGAGAAAGATCCACATGGGGATGAGACGTACGGAGCTGTCTTCAACGAAGGAAAGTCCCTTACAGGACGAGGTATAAAAGCTCTTGCTCCGCAGCCACGTTGCTAGACAAGTGAGCGCAACAAGCCTCTGCTGAGCGCAGAATCCGTGAAAGCTTCGAAATCAATGAAGTCTGAGACCCTGAAAGGCCAGCTTTTCCCGCTCTTTCCAGGAAACCTTAAAACAGATCGCCGCCCCAGTTGCGATCCTTCCATTGCTGCATGGCGGATTTCTGGTGTCGCTCATACCAAATCAAAAACTCCGGATAGACCTGATCTGCAGGTGTCACAAACTCGCGATAGGAGGAGAACAGCCGCTCACGATCAGCCAGTACTGAGTGATAGTGGCCAGTAGCCATGACCTCACTGGAGTCGCTAGTTGGGACATCCCGGGATGGTTTGCTTATGTTTGCTTAAAAGCACCGATGACATCTGCAAACGTTGCAAACCAAGTTTAATTTAACTTCGTTAAGTTTTTTTCCTGCTTTCAAGCGCGTATTTGGATACTTGGAGGTTCCCAACTCCCCGCACACTCCAGGATACACTGATTGTTGAAAATGTTTTCCACCAACCGTCACCAACCCATGGACCCCATGGAGAAGACTGCCTCCTGCAGCTGATGCTTGTCCACATGGAACTCCGAGTCCAGCTTTCTGGCACGGCCCAAGGTCACTCGGCAAAGGAGCATGCAGCAGAGACCACCATGGTCATGAACCTGCCATTTGGGATGTAGCAAACACTGCAAACACTGGAAAAAGTGACATGAACTGCTCATCCTTGATTTTCCTGTCCTGAAGGTCTTGTATCTTTCAAGGTCCTTGCGTCATCTGAACTTTCAGTCACCTTCAGTCAAACACCCAGCAAAAGCGTCCAACAAAAGTGAGCCACCTCGGTATGCTCTGCAGGTTCGGTGTACATATCGGCTTTGGAGCTACACTCAGTGAAGTAGATCCCGCTGCCAAAGGCTGCACCATGTGCCAACTGAGTCTGATCCTGAAAGCCGTCCTCAAAGATTGAGAGGACGTTGGTGGCAGAGGTCCTTGGTGGAAAGATACTTGGGACAGTGGCAGCTACACGAGCTCAGAATATCTCAGAATGCACTTCGAAAGAAAGCCCGCATGCAATACACAGGTATGACGGTATGAATGATTTGTGTAACCAAACATAGCATTGACATAGCCAGACCTGTCTTCATATCCCCAGCGTTCCACCTGTCTTAACCATCCTTTCCCCACAGCTTGAAGTTCCCTCCGCCAAGGTTCCCATGGAACAGCCAGTGTTCATTCGCAGCTTGGGAGATCGGCAAAGGCACCAGTGCATCAGTGACCATCTCGCAGCGAGTGGTTGAATGGGCAAAGTGCTCGTTGGACTGCTGTGACAGCTGCCTAGGTTGGGAACGCAACTAGTGAAAGAACTGGATAGCTCACCTACTTGGATTTGCAGATCCACTTAGACCTTTCATTCAAGTCCTTGAATGTTTGCAAAAGATCTTCCCAGTCTTTGCAAATCTTCTTTGCAACCCAGTCCCTTCGACAATTCAGAAACTCTGCGAATCTCACCAGCCACAGGCAGAGCCAAGCTGCATCAGGATGGACTTGCGCCGCCTTACGTAGCGTTCCCACAGCGTATCATGCATCACCCGCTCCACCTACAGGGCTGTCAGATCTCACAGTGGCTGTTGTTCGTTGTACTTACCAGCAACACATGATGGGTTTTCCCAAAAAATGGGAGGATATCCCAAAATGGCCACTTTAACAGATCCTAACAGGGCAAATGATGCTCCACATGAAACCCATGGGAATTTGGGGGTAAGCGCCTCCACCACGGCGAGGCTGTCGGTTTTGAGCTTCACATCACGGCGGAGGAAGCTACGGTGAATCGCATCTGAGATCCACTTGAGCATCACCTCAGCTTACACTTCCTACATCAACCGGGAAAGGATGGGAAAGGTCAGGCAACTGGGCAAAGAGTACCAAAGTTTGGCGAGCGACAGCTTGAACAAAGGAGTGCTCACCAATCCGAGATCCGGCACGGAAAAGGAACATCTTCACTTCCACCTGTCGCTCCTCAGTAATGCAAGTCACGCTGCCTCCAGAAACTTCCAACTCTCATAGCTGTGATTCCAAGACCCCACAAGTACCAACAAGTCCGAAGAGAAACTCAGTTGCATCTCACATCACCCGATAAGCTGTCCTTTCTTGGCTTTTGCGTGCTTTTGCCGCCACGTTTCTGTGAAGGATGCATGGCCATTACGGAAGTGAAGTTGCAACACTGCTTCGCCCTCACACAGAGGCGTCTGGCCATGGAAACTTTGCCCCGTCTCATGCTCCAATTCGTGCTCCCCGTCATCTGTCAGGAGGACAGCCTTCCTCAGTGGATACAGCTGACACGACCCCGACTACCTCAAGAATCACACACACAACTTCTGATACTTCTGATCAACTTGTTCAAAGACTTTGGACCTAAGACATCCTAAGACCAAGTCCGAAGAAAAATGCACTCATGACCACTCATGTGTGTCTATCCTGCATGCCCAGTGTCACATCAATGCCAGGTCCTCTGTCTTTCATGATCACTATCCAATGCGCCCCATCATCTTCGAAGCGTGCTTCCACAGTCGCGGAAGCCCCCGCGCGCAGTTTGAAGGACCAGATCCTCACCGCACGCTTGGTGCCAGATGGTTCGGGGATCAACCAGTCAGAGTCAGGCGCTTTGGACTCCTTGAGGTGTTCAATCCGTTCAATTCCAAAAATTGGATGGTCAACACCAGCACTTTACGCAAAATCCTGTTGCCAAGGCTTTCGATGCTTCAAAATCTCCCAATCCCCGGATCACTTCGCGTTCCCAGCTTCCGTCCACGCCAGTTGTCCGGCGGGACTGCCTGGCGCGAGCGCTTCCGAGGCGTCTGGGGAACCTGCAGGATGTTGCCGAAGATGTGGCGAGCTTTGCGCCACAAATTTCCCGCATCACGGTCCTGGGAGGGAACCTACCCAATCCATCCGATCCCAAGGGCCAGTCCACTTGGTGGGTGCATGGTGTTAAAGGAGACTAAGAAATGGAAGATGGTGAGATAGAACTGGATAAATGGAAAAAAACGATTTGCGGTCGGATCAAGAGCCTCGTGAATGTGAGAAGAGAGGCTGGTTGCCGCCTCGAACATTACTACAGCATCCTACACCATATTTTGAAATGCCCAGATTCACTCTCTGCACTCGCACGGCTTTCTGCCACGCTGGTGGCTTTGCTTGGCGACCGCGGAGACGTGGGGGACATTTCGCCATGTCTGGGGGACAGTAGGGTGCGCCCCTTCCGCGCAGCAGAGATGGACCGATTCGATCCCCGCACACGGCGCTTGAAGCCCCGAGTGACACAACTGGAGCAACAGCCAGCTGCAAAGCTTCCCAAGCAAAGGAGAGCACTCTCCAGCATCCCGGCGATGGGAAAAGGTTGAGTTGGACTTGCGTTCCATACAGCAGTTGTTGATTTCACCAATTTAGAGTTTCACACTCATGTGGTTCCGAAATGATGCGTCTTCATCCTTGAAGCCAAATTGCTGCAACTAGATTAACTAGATTGCATTGAAAGGAGTTATCCAGGATTTATCCAGTTGATTCAATGTGAACCCCAGGTGATTCGATGAAGAAGTTGGCTCCTTCCCCCTCAGGTCCCAGAATTTGGACTCGGCAAGCGCCCTCTGCAACCAAGCGCATGGCGGGCATGATGAACTGCTGAGGCTGCTGAGGGTTTTTTTGTGGCACCTCAGCAGTGACATAACTCCAGGATACTCCATTTGCTCATCATGAACCCAACTGTAGATGGACCATAGCAGTTCATCATGAACCCAACTGGAAGCTGAGCTCCGAACGGCTGGGAGGGGAAGCGTCAGAAACTTTGAGCCAAAGATTGAGCCAATGGGAGTTCGGGGCATTGATTTTTTGACATCTGCCTGATTTCATAACCAGTTTCATGCTCTCAAACCTAACTGGAATGGACATTGAACCACCACCTGTGAAGCATCTTATTGAGGTGTCCAATTGCGTCCAATTGCGACCACTGCAGCCCTTCACCCAGTCCTGTTGCTCCTGGACAACCACAGACCTTGCGGAGAATGAGGTTCTACCACTTGGGTTTTTATCACAATATAGGTCCACTAGGTCTTACCACTGGGTTCTACCACTGGCTTTCAACAACTTTGCTGGAAACATGTGGAAACTCAAAATATGACTAAAGTGAGCAAAGGACTAGAGCTGCTTCGCTGCTTCGCCTTGTTGTGTAGCTCCAACCATCCAGTACGATTGATACAGCATGCCAATGGCAAAAGAAACTCACCATAACCAGATCTTGATCACAATCGGCTGCCCATTTCAAAGCCCAAACATATGTAAAGTACAAAAACTGCACGACTTCGAGGGAATTTTACAGACCATGAGCATCTTACCTTTCTATCAGGCAGTTTCAAAAAGAATTGAATCGCCAGGTGGAACCCAGATACCCTAGGCGCTCGCGCTGGCAGTCGTCGCAGTCGCTGCTGTCTCCACCTTTTCCGCTGGAGAGCTACCCCCAGCCATGACCATGTTTCGTCCCCCGGTATCCATGGTCCAATGGTATCCCCGGTCTGTTTTTTGTGTTAGCTATTGATCCATAGCCATTTTTTGGGGTTTGGCTATGAAAATCCTGTAGCCCAAAACCATCCAAAACCCAATGGTTGATCATCATTTTCCCTTGGGAAGATACTCAGACGTGTACACACCTCCATTTTCAAACAGAGCCACGAAACATTTTGGATATGATGTATCTTGATTCATGTCCCGTGACAATAGTATCCCATCACAATAGTAACCCACCATTAGTACCCTATCAATATTCCATTCATATGCCATTCATATCCCATTCATATCCATTATACCCTATTTTCATGTTGTGGAAAAACCAACACAATCTTTTGAATAGCTATGGCCATGGCCTATTGATGGTGCCTGTTCCATTAATATCCTGTTAACCTCCCAGTCATATGAGCCATTGATCGCCACCATTGATCTATCCTGGCCTCGGGACGGGAGCCGAATCGTCTTCAGCTCCAGCGGCTGCGACTTGGGCGGCTCCATCTCCAGTGGTGCCAAATCCGCCCTGGGGAAAGGGTGAAGTCTCCCCAGGCTCCCCGATTTTCCCAGGGAACGTTGGTGAAAAACGCTGCTACCAAGCTGCCAGGTCTCCATAAAGAACTGGGACCTGAGTCACAGTGGATTGCGACAAGTTGGATATTGGGCATATTGGGATCTGCATCAACAAACCAGGAGAAAAAAATCCTTAAATCAATGGGGTACCTTGACACAGCAACAAGTTTCCCGCTCTTCTCGCGGTATGGACATGTCCAGCTTGAGAGACCTGGCGCTGTGGGGAAGAGACATGGATGTGTCCCTCCAAATTCCTCGATTCAACTATGGCCAACGGTACTGGGAACAGAGACGAATGATGATGCAAGACTTGGAACATCAACAACCGTTTGCAGTAGTTAGACTCACTTGATGCTTTTGCCAACACGTAGGATCTGTCCTCGCACTGGCAATGGAAGCCACACCACTGCGCAGACAACAGGTCAGAGTCACAGGTCCTCGCCCAAGTATCTCAAGACCTGGCAATGTGTGTCCACACATAGGACAGAGACAAACAACATCAAATAACACAATCTGCCACATTAGAATCTTCTCAACTGTGGAATTTCTCCATCAAGTTTGTTGAAGTAAGAACTGCGCTACACATTTGAATACAGCCACAACCGCCTTCGCATGCAGCGGCGACAGCTCGTTTGGAACCAACTCTTCTCCTATCGGCTGCATATGTGCTCAATGCGGGCTCAAAGGTTGCAAAAAGTCTGACATGGACCAGCAGCGAAAGATGGGTTTGGAGACTTGAGGATGAGTACATTCCATGACTAGTTGCTATAGAATTGCTGGTAATCCTGCAAGCTGAACACCAAACCCGAGAATCTCTGGCTGATTGCACTGCTGATGCTGCCGCTATCTGCTGCTCACTGTGTCTGCATAGCAGAAGTCATTATGCATCTGTGAAGCATCTGTGAGGAATAGGCTAACACAATACTTTGCTGCAAGTTGGTGTCCCGCAAGAGTGGAAATTGCCATGCCGTGGGAAGCTTGAAGCACTATCCCACCTCTGCAGTACAATTCTGCAGGCTGGAGACATGGCCTGGGTGCGTGCCACACGTTTTGAGAGTCCGGACTCCTGCTCCACTCTGGTTTTATGAGGTCAGCATATGGATTTTTAGGCATGATTTTAGGCAATCCAAGCTGATCTGAACATCCAAACTCCCATTTGGCCACATCTGGATGATCATTTTTTCCTGGACATCATTTCTAGGCAACCAAAAAATGGCTTTGTCTGAGGGCGAACCACTGGATTTTGGGGGTTTCCCATGGTTTCCCCTTTTGAAAAAGCGAGCCCAAGTGGCGCAACTGTGTCCATGCCAGGCATCAGGAGAACTACGCCAAAGAGGCGAATAACTGTTAAGTGATGGATGGTGGGAAAGTCTAGACACATTTCGACCAAATGACAGGCACTAAATATCAAACTGTATCTAGATAGATGATGGCTCTGAATGTGTTGATATTCTTGATATTCTGATATTCTGGACGAAAGGAACCGAATTTTTGGATTGGGGCAATGCAAACATCCAAGTATTGGAAAGATTCAAAACGTGGGCTGAAATTGCCAGGTTTTCAGAGAAATGTGCATGACCTGTATGACCTGCATGACTTACAGATCAGAATTTGGCTCCAAATCCTCCAAGTGCTCAAATATAGCTTCTTCCACAGCCTGTTCCAAATTAAACTTGCCATGCCTTGGATGCACTTCATATGGCTATATAATTGCCTGAGCCAAAATTCCCGCGGTACTCCAAGCAGTCTTTGCAACAAGTACCTGAGCGGCGTCTCCAGCACAAGGGTTTCTGAACTGATCGGACGCACATTTCACCGACGATGGCGTGTCAATCCATCCTGACTGTCCAGCTGCAGGGAGTCTGGGGACTCTGTTGGAAGACCTCCAGCTAGTTGCAGAAAATGTGCCATCAACCGCAAGTGTACATTGGCACGATTTCCAACCCAGCGAATCCACCACAGCGCGGCTTCAATGCACACCCTCCATGCCACATGCCTCGAGCCAAGGTGGATCCTAGAGCAGAGAAGCTCCATCTCCTCCATGGTTCTGCTTTACGCTCAGCAAAACGCTCAGCTGATCTGTTTCAAGGCCGGATGTTTGGGGTTCACATACCTCAGCAACATGACCATGACCTCATTCCGGTCATTCGGCTCGTTCAGCATCTCTGCCGGCACTGGGGCCTTCCCCGCCAGCCAGGGGTACAGCACCACATCCCTGTGAGTCAGCAGCCTTGACAGCTGCTGCACCTGATCGTCGTTTAGGGTTGCCAAGTGGGACTCAACGAAGCAACCCAACAAGGAATTCATCTCCATCCACTCCCGCGTCCTGCACAAGGACTGCACTGACTACACCACAATTGAGGACAAAAATGATCCTCCTTTACTCAATCGCAAAGCACGGCCCGGCATTCTGAAAGTCTTTAGGAAAATCTATGAGAATCTCAGTTTCGGGGCACTTCAACATCTTCAAGACGTCCCAGTCCTGGACTGCCACAGCACCTGCCTTCTGGCTGCATCCAATGAGGACAGCTTTAACGTCGCAGGCATTCGCACCAGCCTAGCTGCATCGGCCGCGGCCGCACTCCTAAAGCATCGCCAGGCACGAAGCTTTGTCAAGGTGACCATGGCATTGGTCCTACCCTGGCGTCAAAGTAGCTGGATGTAGCTGGTAGTTGCGAAAGTTCATCCACTGAAATATGGTATGATTGGGTTTTCTTTCCATCATGGTGATGACGGAAACATCTCTCTGAGCAAGAAACGCAAGCCGTCACAATCAAACTGCACAGCAGCAAAGCATCAAGGCACAGAATGTCGCGATTCTTTAGCTTTGGCAAAGTGAAGATACTCCCACCCGTAAGCTTGATCGTGTTCTCAGGAGTTCTTTATTCCTACCTTTAGCTCAAGCTTTCCAAACTTCTCCTGTTTTAACACGTTCGAGACGAGCAATCAATTTTTTGAATCAATGATTTGCTAATATTTGCTATCATAAACCGAGCTGTAGGGCTGCACAAGCAGCCTGGCAGCAGCCAAAGTGCAACAAAACCTTGCAACCTCGGCCCAAAAGGATCCAAACGTGGAACAACCACCTACTATAATGGGCGAAAGCCACTGCCACCAGAGGCCAGTCAAACAGCTGTTTGAAGAAACGCCTCTGTAAATGCGCGGCACAGCGTGGCCGGAAAACATCACCACGCTTGGGAAATCGGCTTCATATTCTTTGTACAGGTGCATTTGTGCATTTATGTTCACTCATTTACCATTCATGTTGCAGTCTCTGCAACACCTTGCAAACAAGCACGACTGAGTTCTCTAAACATCCTCTTGATGTGCACATGTCCGAAACCCTTGCACTTGTTATCACATTTTTAGACAGTGGTTGTGCTGTAAATTGAAAAACGGTTTTACCTCACATACTCTGACCCTCTCACACTCTCGCACTGCCTCTCAATCCTTCACCTTGATTCGAGCATCCATGGCGATGTAGTTGCACTCCTTCACGGCCGGACTAAAAGGACTATGAAAAAGCTATTGAATCTATTGAACATATTCTAAATGACAGCCTGATTTCAAAAGCTTGGACTTCGCTACCAAGGGGACGAACCTTCTCATCAACACCAAAGGATCCCATATGAGCGCGACCAGTCCATTCACCCCACAGCGATGTGTTTATCCCTTGGACTCTCACAGGCAGCATCCTGCTGCGGCATCACATTGACCATCACCAGTGGGGTGCCCTTTTCAATGGCTGCCTTCACGCGCCTTGGCATCAGCCAGGTAAATGGAAGCACCACAGAAATACTACGAAACTGGATGATGTTGGTGGTTTCCACCTGAAAACCTTCGTCGATTGGGCTTTATCCCAATTCATTTAGGCATGTAATCGAAAATTTGGACCCTCTCCAGCCCAAGGTGAAGCATGGTGAAGCACATTCAAACAACTTGGCACCCCCCTTTGAATCCTAGCTGCTCAGTGGATCGATGCTCACCTTCAAAGTCTGCAAAGAAGGCATCAGACTCCTTTCGCACGTAGTACCTTGGGCTGCTTTCACTGCTTTCACTGCATCAAGGTGTCAGGAATTTCATATTTTTTTGTCCAGGAAAACTAATCCCTGAAAAAATCCCATGCCCCTGGGCTCCCAAATGAATCAATCCAGTACTAGTTATATTTTATGTCAATACTATATAAGGGATATGATGGGGCTCTATATATGATTCCTACAATATATTAATAAAATATAGAGATCATATAAGGTTTCCCGGGGCTCCAAATCAGTCATCATGGACCATGACTTCGTATAGAAAGCCATGGTGACGACTGGGGATAGGGCCGCCAAGTCACTGAGCCAGGTGGGGCCCCAGAGATGGCCATACCATGGGCGGCCGGTGCAGGTGGAAGTTGTCAATCACCTACCGAAAGACCCCGGGATTTCATGGAGATAGGGGTGGGGGCCCTGGGGGTAGGGGTGGGCCAATGACATTCACTTCCAGAAACCCACCAGATCAAGCAAACTGCAAGCAAACACACAAACACGCGCCGAAAGACCTAATACTTCTGGTTCAACTTGCAAACCACACAACAAGGAGGGGGTGTAGTGCGACAGAGACGATGTGACGCAGAAGCAGCAAAAAGTGAAGAAAGATGAAGAAAGAACCATGCAGGAACAGAGAAAGACAGACCCTGCGCTGCCACACGGGCACTGATCATGGCCCTGACGATGACCAGCGGCTCATGATTTCTCAGGCCATAAACTGCTGCGGTGCCTTCAGCACGGATGGGTGCCAAACCATGACCAGCACTTGACGACCGCCAAAGCCGCTGAGCACGAAGCGGAGGCTTTCTCCCAGGGAGTTGACGCCGTAGACGTCCTTGGTTCATTCCAAAACCAACAAAAATGCACTGAACCTTGCGAAATCTCAACTTTACGTTTTTAGATTACGAATTATGGCTGCAGTGACTTGCTTTCCTTCTGAACCAGCACAAAAGTTGTTTCAACAGGAAGCTAGGATTTCACATCAACCTCAATCCACTACTTGGTGGAAGCTTCATCCAAAAGCTTGGCAATAGTGCAACACCGCATTGGTAAACCCTTGATGGGAACTAGCAGCGCTAGGAGGAACAAGGGTTGAGTTGATGGGCTCATTAAGCCAAGAGGCATTGATGAACAGTACGCATTTGCCCTCAGGCTGATGGAAACCCATCATATGGGCAGCCTGAATATCTGTGCGACCACAGATGTACTGGTACTGCTTGCCTGGCCAAGTTTTCTTGGAAACAAATTCAGACACAAAAACCACCCCAGTATAAAATAGGAATCTTGTAAAGACAATCAAGGCTGCTTCATTGCGACAGCAAGAAAACAAGTGTATATGTAATATCTATCATATATATATATATAATTCTATTATATATTATATTATGCGTATTATATTTTATGTTATTTTACTATACTATACTATATTATATATATAATATAATATAATATAATATAATATTATAATATAATATAATACAATATATTATAATATAATATTATATTATATTATACTACATTATATTGTATTATTTTATATCATATTACATTATAATATATTATGCTATATTAAAATATATCGTATCATATCATGTTATGTTATAATATTTATATATATATATATATTATTTATTATATAGTTTATTTATTATATATATATATTATTTATGACTAGATCCTCTGCATCCACACGCCAACAGTCATGCCATGTCCAACCAAACGAGCAACACGGGGTCCAGTGGTTGTATGCCTTCGGGCATTTCTTCCAAGAAGAAGTGCAAGTACTGGATGTACTCGAACCTTATGACAGAGACAGTCAAACAGCACATACTAGAAAGGAGCCTGTCCATCAAAGTGTGTCAGCCATGAGAGAAGAATTAACAGGAACTGCTCCTGAAATGTCCTGCAAAAACATGCAAAAACATCAGTTGGCTACATAGATCTGGTGCTTTTCAGAGTTGAAGCAACGCCCTGTGACGGGTGCCACAGTGTCTCCTGTCGTTCCAAGGGACGCAGAGCAGCCATAGAGCGGCACACGGCTCTCGCAGCCCTTGGCGAAGGTGCCAAGGACCTCGCGCATGAAGGCCATCTCCTGGGTCACAACCAGCTATGGCTTGCTATGGCTGGCTATGGCTCAAGATTTGCCAAAGAGATATAGCAGGAATATGGCAGGAATCACTTTCAACATATCATATTTATGTGTGTATACATATATATATAATATATTTATGTATATATATATAATATATATATATATATATATATATATCATGAGGATATCTAAACATTGGGTCATTTGTCCGCTGAAACTCTGAAACCATCAGCCTGCGTGACCCCTGATTTGGCCAACAGGTCCTTGGATTTCCGGATGGGTTCGATGTCTCCCAGGCAGGGAGGCAAGTTCATCTTCAGGCCACGGACAACAACCATGAACATTCCTGCGCTCCGCCAATATCAAAATGAGAAAATTCTCTCAAATGGTCTCAAATGGTCTCAAAATTGGGTATCAATTTTGAAAAAAATAAACATTAAAATTACATGAAAATTCGATGAAAATTGGGGGAAGGTTGGATGAAGATTGAATGAAGATTGGATGGTTGGTAAGTGTCGGCACTCCCAGAGTCCCAGCACCCAGCGCCCAACGAGCTGAGCTCACTCCTGGTTTCGATTTGCCTTCCACGAAGTTGATGGACTTCTCCTTGCAACAATCTATCTACAATGGGGCAAGGGTTAGAAGCGGATCTCATGTACACATAGAAATGATATGAAATGATCTCATACATCACAGAGTCAGAAACCATATGCAAAACACGTCCCTAGAGCTGAAATGGGTGGTTGCCATGGTTGTGCCATGGTTGTAGTGCCATCATGCCGTAGTTTCACACATATTTTCTACCCGGTAGGTTTTCACCTCAAAATTGTTCAAGGCAAGCCGCACTCAAGAAAGTCAGGATCTCTCTCAAGTCAGACTCCGTCTCACCTTGGCACATCTGAGTTTCAGAGGTGCCAGTGCTGAAAAATTTGGAGCGGAGCAGGATAAAGAAACATGAAATATGTGAATTTCTCTGCGGACCAATCTCCAGGACAACGAAGACGTAAAAACAATTACACCAAGCCACAGATGCAAATCCGCTTGTGCTCTGCCACAACATCATAGAACTGAGTGTTGAACAGCACCTGAGAGATTGGGGCAGTGCCAATTGTAAAGATACTGATGCTCTTGAGAAATAGTAGAAGGAATTTGCATCAGTTCGGAAGGTTCTCCAAATGTGATGCAGCAAAACAGCGGCAACACGGTAAAGAATGGTGCTACGGGAATCAGCAACCAACAACAAAACATCGACGCTCTCTACCACAAGCGCAACCTGTTTCTGAATCCAATAAAAGAAAAAAGTGTACAAAAAGATACAAAAAGTGTACGAGATGGAGCCTTCCCCCGAACGAAACGTAACAAAACTATCTAATGAATATGAAATATCATGAAATCTCCCCTTTCCAGTGCAATTCTTCTCCAAGCCACGTGTTCCTTCTCTTTGGTGGCCACGAGGTTGTCCTCAATCGCCCAGGCCTAGTGTCACAGATCCACAGATAGCACCAAGGAGCCACATTTGGTTGATGGCCTTCCCGCACAAAAGAAAAGGAAAGAATCTGCTCTAAAATCACCAAAAATCATCCAGGAAATCCGAAAGAAAATCGAATTTCTAGGAATTTCTGATGGTTTCTGCAAGTTGGAGACTGCAGACTGGCGCCACGATCGTCCTGCCTTGTTGTTGAAAAGGAACACCGTGGTCATGGATTTCGTAGCGTGGCCTTCCATCAAGTGCAGGGTCAGCTCGGTACCGCCATTCAGCCGGCAGGCTCCATCCTCACGTCGCAAAATAGTCAGCCCATGGCCCAAATGGCCATCGCACCAAGCTCCCGGCTCCAATGAAAAAGTTGTAGACGCTCTTCCTTGGCTCCATGGGGCAAATGTCACAACGGTGGCGTTTCTGCGGGCCCTTCATCCAAAGAACAAAGGCGACCAAGAGATACCAAGGGGCTGTTTGCTGAATTGTTCCACGGTCGTCACCTGCCACTGGAACAACCCTCTGCCAAGCCATGTCATTAACGTTGAATCCTGGTACCATGCTGCCTGGTTCAGCTTCGACATGATGTGACCTGATGCAGACGCAGGGGGAGGACAGTTCTGAACACATTTGACAAGACCGATCAATTATCTACTTGAGGCGATAGGAATATCGTTCCGCCAGAGTTTCCAGAAGCGTCACCTTCAAAGCACCACTTGTGATTGGAAATATGCTCACCACTTGTGATTGAGAAACCCGGCCAATACTGGCATCACGCAACATAGCCAGCCCATCAGCATCAGTCATCAGCGATATTCCCTGCACCCATCCAAAGATTCCGAATTCAAAAACCGATCTGAAGCAAAATCTTTTCTTTGCAAATCTACTAAAATTGTGACAACCATGGAGCAAAGATATACACATCGAGATGCGCTGGAATCTTAGAGGATCGCCTCCTGGACAACAGTTGCCATCATCACAGACACCTCAGAGTCGTGAACCCGAAGCTACCCGGCCACCCATTTGGATGTGCAGAACAATTGGTCTCCAAAGCTCCGAAAGATGTATTTTCGGTGATAGTATCGCAACTGACTCCCAGCGCAGCTGTTGTTGCAGTTAGTTTCCTCGAAATATGCCAAGCCTAATTCTTCCTTGGCATTTGCGAGCATGACCCTCGTTGGTCCTGAGTCTGGGACAGTCAATCCCGTGTCGTAGTAGTTCTTGACCTGAGGAGGTAGAACCCCCAGAACAGGGACAAAAAAATCCAAACCATAGTGGTTAAGGAATGGTTAAAACATATTTGGAAGTTTCCTGAAATAGGCGTATCCCGAAATCATCCATTTAATAGGATTGTCCATTATAAACCATCCATTTGGGGATCCCCCATTTATGGAAATTTGCCACCACACAATTCCCATAGAGACAGCTGCGCTGAGCGCTCCACACACATCTCCGGACTGGCAGGAGCTGCAATGGGATGGGGTCGGTCTGGTACCAATAGGAACCAGTAAAAGGACATCGGATGGAGATCACACTTGGCCAGTTTCTGGGAGCCAGACTTGGCCAGTTTCAGGCTGTTGGTGAACTTCACGTACTCTGCCTCATGACATGGAAGCCTCTGGTGGAGTAGACCCATGGTCTCAATATGTTTCTATCCTGGGGAAATCTTGGCAAAGCCAAACATCTGAGATGAATTCAGGGTGACTTTGAGTTCTGAATCAATCAGAGATTCACAAACCCTGGCACCCAAAACGGACGGAAGCACAACAGGGGAATGTTCACCATCTTACTTGGGGGCGCATCCCAGTTATAGGAAGTGGAAGTGGGTAATAACCGCATTATACATCAGCTCTATATACATATGTAAAATAATACATATGCGTATATATATATATGTATATGTCTATGTATATGTGTATGCACAGGGCACCCGCAGCTTGGGTATGATTTTTGGCGCTGACGCTAACGACGCATTGTGACGACACATTGGCGATGACCCCCGGCCCCCCTGACGACGCATTCTGACGACACATTCCCTGACGACGCATTGCCCCCTGACGGCGCATTACCCCCTGACGACGCATTGTGACGACCCATTTCCTGACGACGCATTGCGTGTTGACAGCCTAGGCATGAGGAGCAAGGGCGCAGGCGTACTGTAGAATGTGGGAAGATCAATAGAGGAATGCAGAGAGAAAGAGGAGCCGGAGGGCAGATAGCGATTTGGTCTGATCACCAAGGCTAGGGTATGTAGAAATATAATAAGGTGTCGAGGTAGTACAAAGGGGCTGTTGCAAATGATCAAGATCATGTGGCGCGTTTTTGCAATCTCAGTTGAAAATCTTTGAGGCAAGGATCAATCATTAATTAAGTTGAAGTAGAACCTTCTTAGCTTCTTACCAAACCCAAACCAAGAGAGCGCCGGAATGTTCCAGGAGGAAGCTCAGGAAGTTCAATGGAAAAAGCTAAGAGTGTAGCATTCAGAACATGCGGGGGTTTAGTGCGTAACACCAAGAGCGTGTTGGAAGGTCCAAGGCTAAAAGCGTAGCACAGGAGGCAGATGGAGGCAACATCAAGAGAACGCTGGCAGTTCCAAGAGGAAGACAAGAGCATAACCAAGAGCGTGCTGGAAGTTCCAAGAGAAACCTATAAACGAGCAATACCAAGAGAGCGTGCTGAAGGACCAAGAAAAACCTAAGAGTCTAGCATCCAGAACGCGTCGGAGGTCAGAGCGCAGCATCAAGCGCATGCTGGAATGCTTCAGGAAAACAAAAGAGCGTAGCAACTAGAGCGCCCTGGCGTGTTCCAGAACAAAGCTAAGAGCGTAGCACCAAGAGCGTGACTTTCTCCAGACCGGCGTCAAGAGGCGGAGCGTAGCAACAACAAGAGCACGTTGGAAGTTCCAACAAGTTATAAGAGCGTATCATCACGATTGTGGTGGACCGTAGCGTCAACAGCATCTTGAACTGTTCCAAGACAAGGGTCAGCGTGTAGCATCAAGAGAGTGTCAGAGCCGGAGCCAAGAACGTAGCATCAAGAGCGTGTTGGTATTTAATGTGTCACAAAAAGAAGCAAAGAGAGCGTGCCATGCTCCAAGAGAAACCAAGAGCGTAGCGTCAAGAGTGTGCTGGCATGTCCCAGGACAAGGCAAAGAGAAAGTGCTGAACAGCCCGCGAGATAGTTAAGAGGGTTAAAAAAACACCAAGAGCGTGTTGGAAGTTCCAATTAGACAGCTAAGAGCGTAGCATCAAGAGCATGTTGGGGTCAAGAGGGCAGCATCAAGAGCATGCCGGACTGTCCCAGGAGAAAGCCAAGAGTGTAGCAGCAAAAGCGTGTCGGAAAACCCAAGAGTAAGCCAAGAGCATAGCCAGCATAGCACCAAGAGCTTGCTCGAACTTCCAAGAGAAAATGAGCGTAGCATTCAAGACCGCAACTGTCTCCAGAGTGTAGCGTCAAGGGCGTGCTGAAATGCCTCAGGAGAAGGCCAAGAGCGTAGCTAATTTTCAAAATCTCAAAGAGCAAGCCCGGAGGCTATAGCATCCAGAGCATTTCGATCGTTACTCTTCCCTTTCGTTTTGTCTTCCCTTCTGTTCCCTACGTCGCTCCTTTCGTTTTAATTTCTGCTCGGTTCGTTACTTCCTCCACATTGTTTATCTTATTCATCCACCTCTTCCTTTCATTTAAAGGCGTTCATTTGGTTAGGTCCGTCTTTTCGCTCAAATCTTCTGTCCTGTTCTTCCTGCTCTTCCTTTCCTTTCAACTTGACCATTTCATTGCGTCCGTCTTTTCGTTGCAACTCTTCCCTTTCATTCCTTACTTCCTTCGTTTCGTTTCAACTCTTTGTAATCCCGTTCGCTACTTCTTCCCTTTCGTTTCAACTTTTCAACTCTTCCCTTCTGTTCCCTATACGTCGTTCCTTCCGAAGTTTTAACTCTTCCCTTCCGTTCGCTACTTCCTCCCAATCGTTTCAACGCTTCCATCCTGTTCATTTACCTCTCCTTTCATGTCAATGCGTTCATTTCGCTATTTCCTTCCTTTTTCCCGAATGCGTAGCAATGGTTCCCGTTTCACTCTGGGGGTCTGGGGGTTGAGGGTGTGTTTGCTCGAGGTTGCGTTTACGTCCGCAACCGTCAGCAACCGTTCGCAACGGTTTGCAACCGTTCGCAACCGTCCGCAACCGTCCACAACCGTTCGCAAGCGTCCGCGCGATTGCTATATGGCCGTGCCTATGATAAGTTCTGCAGAAGGGGCTTTTTGGAGGTTTCAAACGTCTCGTTGCTTCGTTTCGCGTGGCAGGCGTGGCACTTTGTGACATTCAAACGTGTTTTGTAACGTGTCGAAAGTTGTTTTGCGTGGCAGGCGCAATACTTTAGCGACGTTTTCAGAAGATGCGTTGCAGTTTTCATGGCAGGCGCAGCACTTTGGACGTGTCCATCGTCATTTTTCGGAGCAAGCGCAGCACTTTAGACGTGTCGTGTTGCGTGCTTTTGCGAGTCGCATTGGCAGGGCTGCGTCAAGCGGCGACAAGGTGCAGATTCCATGGCAGGCGTGGCATTTTGTGAGATGTGCTGAAAATTGACGGAAGCTTCGCACGAAACATCGATTTTGGGATAGTAAATTAGAGGTTCCTAAGAAAACTCGTAGGAAAACGTCGATTTTGAAGCTACAAAGTGTGAAAATTGGCGGACGTCTCACACGAAATGCTCGTTTTTCTGCGCCCACGTGTCTAGTCTCGAGTCTCTGGTTTTCCTGTGCCCTCTGCAAAACCTCTCCTTTTCGAAGGTTTCCAAGCAGGTTGTCTATGCCGTTTTGCGTGGCAGGCGTGGCACTTTGTGACATTCACACCCCCCACTCCACACTCTACACTTTACACTCTACACTCCACACTTTACACTTTACACTCCTCACACCACACTCCTCACTCCAATCCAAACTTTACACTTTACACTTTACACTGTACACTCCTCACTTCAGACTTTACACCCCACACTTTACACTCCGCATGCCTTACTTTACACTCTACACTCCACACTGCACACTCCTTAATTTACACTCCACACTCCACACTCTACACTTTCCACTCAACACTCCACACTCTACACTTTACACTCCACACTCCACACTCTACACTTTACATTCTACACTTTCAACTCTACACTTTACACTCTACACTCCACACTTTACACTTTACGCTCCATACTCCACACTCCACACTCCACACTTTACACTCCACACTCTACACTTTGCACTCTACACTTTACACTGTACAATCCTCACTTCACACTTTACACTCCATACTTTACACTCCACACTCCACACTCTACACTCTACACTTTACACTCGACACTCTACACTCCACACTTTACACTTTACACTATACACTCCTCTCTCCACACTCCAAACTCCACAGTTTACACACCACACTCTACACTTTACACTCTACACTTTACACTGTACACTCCTCACTTCACACTTTACACTCCATACTTTACACTCCACACGCTACACTCCACACTCCTCACTCCACACTCCATACTCTACACACTCCAAACTCCACACTTTACACTCCACACTCCTTACTTTACACTCCTCACTCCACACTCCACACTCTACACTCCACACTCCTCACTTTACACTCCACACCTTACACTCCACACTTTACACTCCACACTCCATACTCCACACTCCACACTCTACACTTTCCACTCCACACTCCACATCCTACACTTTACACTCCACACTCAACACTTTACACTCTGCACTCCACACTCCACACTCTACACTTTACACTCTACACTTTCCACTCTACACTCTACACACCACACTTTACACTTTACAATGTACACTCCTCACTCCACACTTTACACTCCTCACTCCACACTCCACACGCTACACTCCACACTCCTCACTCCACACTCCATACTCTACACACTCCAAACTCCACACTTTACACTCCACACTCCTTACTTTACACTCCTCACTCCACACTCCACACTCTACACTCCACACTCCTCACTCCACACTCCACGCTGTTCACACTCCACAATCCACACTTTACACTCCACACTCCTTACTTTACACTCCACACTCCACGCTCTACGCTTTACACTCTACACTTTACACTCTACACTCTACACTCCTCACTCCTCACTCCACACTTTACACTCCACACTCCTCACTGCACACTTGACACTCCACACTTTACACTCCACACTCTACACTTTACACTCCACACTCTACACTTTACACTCTACACTTTACACTCTACACTTTGCACTCTACACTTTACACTGTACAATCCTCACTTCACACTTTACACTCCATACTTTACACTCCACACTCCACACTCTACACTCTACACTTTACACTCGACACTCTACACTCCACACTTTACACTTTACACTGTACACTCCTCTCTCCACACTCCAAACTCCACAGTTTACACACCACACTCTACACTTTACACTCTACACTTTACACTGTACACTCCTCACTTCACACTTTACACTCCATACTTTACACTCCACACCCCACACTCCACACTCTACACTCCACACTCCTCACTTTACACTCCACACCTTACACTCCACACTTTACACTCCACACTCCATACTCCACACTCCACACTCTACACTTTCCACTCCACACTCCACATCCTACACTTTACACTCCACACTCAACACTTTACACTCTGCACTCCACACTCCACACTCTACACTTTACACTCTACACTTTCCACTCTACACTCTACACACCACACTTTACACTTTACAATGTACACTCCTCACTCCACACTTTACACTCCTCACTCCACACTCCACACGCTACACTCCACACTCCTCACTCCACACTCCATACTCTACACACTCCAAACTCCACACTTTACACTCCACACTCCTTACTTTACACTCCTCACTCCACACTCCACACTCTACACTCCACACTCCTCACTCCACACTCCACGCTGTTCACACTCCACAATCCACACTTTACACTCCACACTCCTTACTTTACACTCCACACTCCACGCTCTACGCTTTACACTCTACACTCTACACTCCTCACTCCACACTTTACACTCCACACTCCTCACTGTACACTTGACACTCCACACTTTACACTCCACACTCTACACTTTCCACTCCACACTCCACACTCTGCGCTTTAATCTTTTCACTGTACACTCCTCACACCGCACTGTACACTTGACACTCCACACTTTACACTCCACACTCTACACTTTCCACTCCACACTCCACACTCCACACTCCACACTCTACACTTTACACTCCACACCCCACACTCTACACTTTACACTCTACACTTTACACTTTACACTCCACACTTTACACTTTACACTCCTCACACAACACTACTCACTCCACACTTTACACTCCACACTCCACACTTGACACTCCGCACTCTGAACTTTACAATCCACACTTTACACTTTACACTGTACACTCCTCATTTCACACTTTACACTCCACACTTTACACTCCTTACTTTACACCCCACACTCCACACTCTACACTCCACACTCCACCACATTCCACACTCCTCACTCCACAATCCTCACCCCACACTCCGCGCTTTACACTCCACACTTTACACTTTACACTCCACACTCTACACTTTCCACTCCACACTCCACACTCTACACTCTACACTTTACACTCCACACTCTACACTTTACACTCTACACTTTACACTCTTCACTTTTCACTCTACACTTTACACTTTACACTCTGCACTCCACATTTTACACTTTACACTTTACACTGTGCACTCCTCACTCTGGCTCTACACTCCTCACTCCACACTCTACACTCCACACTCCTCACTCCACACTTTACACTTTACACACTCCACTCTCCACACTCCTTTCTTTACACTCCACACTCCACACTCCACCACACTCAACACTTCACACTTCACACTCCACACTCTACACTCTACACTTTACACTCCACACTTTACAGTTTACACTCCACACTCTACACTCCACACTTTACAGTCTACACTCAGCATTCTACACTTCACAGTTTTCACTCCACACTTCACACTCCACACTTTACATTCCACACTTTACAATCTGCACTCCATAGTCTACACTTTACACTTTACACTTTTAAATGTACGGACTGTGTAAATAAACTGTTTCAGAAAAGTGTTCTGCATGACTGCATTTCCATGTGTTTCGACATCACTACCATTAACACACGTGAGAGCATTTGGGTTCGTGGGCTGAATCTTGTTTATGTCTTACATCCGGTTCGTTTACCTCTTCCTTCTTTCCAAGTCGTTCATTTCGTTATCTCCTTCCTTTTTCAATTAACTCTTACATCCGGTTCGTTTACCTCTTCCTTCCGTTTCGAGCCGTTCATTTCGTTTTACTTCTTTCCTTCAGATTCTATAGTCTTACATCCGCTTCGTTTACCTCCTTTCCTTTCAGGGTGTCCATTTCATCACGCCCGTCCTTTCGTTGCAACGCTACCCTTCGATTCGTTACTTCTTTCCTTTCGTTTCAACTCTTTTGAACCCGGTTCGTTACTTCCTTCCCTTTCGTTTCAACTCTTCGCTTCTGTTCCCTATACTTTATATCTCGTTCCTTTCGTTTTAAACTCTTCCCTTCCCTTCTTTACTTCCTTCCCATCGTTTCAACGCTTCCATCCTGTTCATTTACCTCTTCCTTTCATTTCACGGCGTTCATTTCGTTACTTCCATTCATTTTGGTTCAACGTTTCCATCCCGTTCGTTTACCTCTTTCTTTCGTTTCAAGCCGTTCACTTCGTTACAACCTTTCGCTTCAACTCTTCTTTCCTGTTCGTCTTGCTCTTCCTTGCCTTCCTTTCCTGTCAACTCGTCCATTTCATTGCGCCCGTCCTTTCGTTGCAACTCTTCCCTGCTATTCGTGTGGAATTCGAAGTCTTCGCAATTCGTCTTCGGGAGGGAAAAAGTCGTCTTCGGGCAATTTGTCTTCGCAATTCGTCTTCGGGAGGGGAATTCGTCTTCGGGACGCAATTCGTCTTCGGGGAATTCGTCTTCGGAATCCGCTTTCGGGGGGGAATTCGTCTTCGGGGCGAAATTCGTCTTCGGGGCGAAATTCGTCTTCGGGAAATTTGTCTTCGCAATCCGTCGCCGGGGGGGAATTAGTCTTCGGGCCGCAATTCGTCTTCGATTCGTCTTCGGAGTTCTTCTTCGGGGGGGGAATTCGTCTTCGGGGCGTGCAGGGCGTCTTCGGGAAACTCGTCTTTGCAATTCGCTTTCGGGGGGGGAAATTCGTCTTCAGGGCGCAATTCGCCTTCAGAGAATTCGTCTTCGGAATTCGTCTTCGGGGGGGAATTGAATTCGTCTTCGTCTGCGGGTGGAAAAGTGATACCCGCATAGCGGCCTCAATGTGTATGTATATGTGTATTTTATGCATGCATGTATGTATGTATGTATGTATGGTATGTCATGTCATGTAATGTAATGTTATGTAATGTAATGTAATTTAATGTAAACTGTAAATGTAAATGTAAAGTAATGTGGGTATGTATATACATACATATACATATATAATCATATATATATATTACATATTATGTATACATTATATATATATACATATATTATATATATCGTCCGTTATATACGGATAGTAGATCCATTCAGGGTCCCATCCTGAGTTCCCCCACCAGGCACGCGAACTGTCCAGTCCTGGCCTTTGGAAAGCTCAACGAGGGTGGCATATCCTGCGCCTGGGTCCAGGAAGTTTTCACCCGTTTCCACCCAAAGCAGGAAAGGTGCTTTGGCTGGTTGCAGTATTTGAATATACTTGATATATACTTGATATATCTTGATATTGAAGATCGAGATGTGACACGAAGCTATCAGATTATGGCCTTGGATGCAATTTGAAAGGTGTCTCTCCGCTTCCAAGACCTACAAACTGGACAACCGACCCCAGCCATGCCTTAGGATAGCCAAAGGCCTCCACAGAACCGGAGGCATTTTTTGTTGAGCAAACACTGCAGTGGAAGTCTTCCATAGGTGCCATAGGTCAACCGACTGCATGACTTGACCCATCCCCAGATCCGCACCTTCTGCATGAAGACGTTCTTGGTGCCTTCGCCAGAGGCCCAGGCAATGGGACCTATCGGCCAGATGAGAGCGAGATTAATGTGTGATGTACCGCGGCAGTCCTGGAAGTGTCTCTTGATGATCCAAGTGTGGCAAATCATGCACAGCCATAAGATACAATTCATGAAGGGTATCTTCTGGACAACATTCAGTGCAGAGACCAAATAAACAACCAAAATCGATGCACTGTGTCTGTCTCAGCTTCTGATCCTGGGCCTCTCTCTTTCAGTGTTAAGCAGATCTCCTTCAGCACCTGTCAGCCAGTTGGTATTGCCCCAACGTGGATGATAAGGAAGGGGGCCTCCCACCATGATCAAGGAAAGTTACTATGATTGTAGCGGCACATGGCTCCAGGGGGATGCCCGAACTGACAAACAGAGAAGAAAGGCAACAAAGAAAAGCCAAGTCAAAACAAGTCAAAGGGCTCACATCCTGTCACCAAAAAGAGGTTAGGTCGTTATCAACGAAGCCTTCTCCAAGTGAAAAAACTGTCCACCCGCCTCTGTCTCATCAACTCCCATGATGTTCTGTTCTTGAGTACCGATGGGAAGCATGCAAACCTCGAACCAAGTACTAACTCAGCTATCAGTCCAACATAATCCAACCATGTTCATGGTGTTGCACTGTTGTACTCAAAGTTTCAAGTTTTAAACATTGCTCCAACAAACGCTGCCTCTCCAAAACTCATGATTTCATTCATCTGTACAATTTATAATGTTTCGCAGGTCGTCGATTATTTCAAATATTTTTACAGCTGAAATATTGACGTCGTCTGAATTAATAAATTATTTTACGTCGGCCTAATACGAGAAACTATGATTTTTTTCGGCTGTTTAAGCTTTGCCGCTTTAGACCGATAAAAGAGCTAGAAAATAAGGGAACTTGCTTCTGAACACGCTGAATTTCATGACCAAATCACCAAAACAGCCCGGTCTTGCTGGTGGTCAACTGCAGCTCAGCAATGGATGCTCGCCACATGGAGGATTTCTGCTGCCGGGAGACTCCTTTGCATAGAACAATAAGCCTGTTGGCCTCAGTGTTACCCGCCAGTGAAGACTTGTTTTTCAAGGTCTTCGAGTGTTTTTTCCTTCGTTTCCCTCCAGCAAAAGTTCAAAAATTGCTTGACTCTGCTCGACTACACGATCCAACGCCCAAACGGACCCACCGCTTCAGGAACTGCTAACTACAAATGCAACATTTTCCAGCAGCGTTTTCACTCTCAAGTCCAGGCTTTGTAGGCTTCATCAAACTGGCCATGATCAGATCGTAAGCACATCGTGGCATACTTGCCTGGTGTGCCTCAGCGGGGCGGTTGCCTGCGAGTTTCTGCTTAAGTCTACCTTCAGTACCTACACTTCTTGTACCACCAATTTGAGGGTGGAATTGTGGAATGAAAGAGCCGGTAAGTTGTCCATCTCCAAATCAACTCACAGCCTGATCTGAAGGCTTTGAAAGCTTCCAAACCTGCTCTTGGAGTGGAACTTTGACCATCGATCAATCTCCACTCCAGAGTCGTGAGAAGGGTCTGATAGTAAAACATCTCATGAGCCCCCGGGCCGACGTAGATCAGCAGCCGGTGCCCATCTGCTGCCATGGGAATCGGCTTGACACTGCAGAAGCGGAGCATCGGCCCCCAAGAAGACCCAAACCATTCAAATAGATGCAAGGTTTGCAGGCTCAGGGGCATCCAAACGAGTCAGTTCTCCAAGGCTTCAAGAGACAGGCAGAGATTCTGGGGCAGAGTTTGCACATTCATCATTTTCGTTGTGTGATTCCCAAGCCTGAAGTGACTGCTGGCCAGGGTGTTCAGCCAATCACTGGCCGGCGAGATGTGGACCTTCGCCTGACACAGCCATTTCTTTTTACAACCTGAGACCTGAGACTATCTGAGACTGAAATTATATAAATACAAAAAAGCAAAAATGCACAGCTGCAGATGATTTTGACGATGTCACAGTTGCATTTCTTTCTTTTACGAAGGACTTTCTGATTGTTTTTCAGCAAATTAGATTGTTTGGATCTGTTTTGCACAACTCAATGTGGCTGTCTGAAGTTACGATTCTTCACACGCATCCTTCTCGGGTCAATTCAACCACAAGATCCTGGTCGTGTGCCACAATGGAATTGTATCTAGCATGAGCGGAACTTGGGGCATTCTTTAGACAAGGCCAAACCGGCACACCAAGAGATGCCGGCAAAGTGGACCAAGCGGGCTTCGTTTCTTGTGCCGGGTCTTTTCTGGTGTACTGCTTTCCAGGCACAGGGTGAAAAGTAGAGAGCCATTGCAGCAAAACCCTGGCCCTGATCAAACTCTGCTTTCGGAAGCAAAGGGTGCAAGGGAAAAAATATAGGATTCCCAACTCTGCACTCTGTTGTCTGCGGAGCCCATGAAAATGTGTCAGGCATTCCAAGATCAATCATGAACCCTGCTATCCCGCCTGGTCTATCACGTCCTTTTGGTCCTGGGTTCAGTTTGGCACACACTGGGTCATATCAATCCACAGTCTCATGCGGGCAAAAAAGTTCACCCGCCTATGTCCAAACAAGTTGTATTCCATGATACCCAAAATCCAGGTTGGTTATCATGCCCAAGAAGTAAACCACGCGGGGATTCAGGTTTTCCGGATCAGCCATGGAGAGCCAAGAAGCTGAGCTAAGCTCAAGCAGCTTCTTGCTGTGACTGCAGCTGGACGAATCCTGCCCATTCTCAACTGGGATGGGTCCATTTTGTGACTCAGAACTGGAAATTCAACCCTTGGCAGATTGGGAAAAAAGTCCAGGCCTGTGCAAAGACAACCAGAATGCCCTCTGCAGAACTGATGGCCGCCGTGATGGCTTGGCAAGCAACTCGAGTTGCACGGTAGCTTTCCTGAGGTCACCAGAGTTTCAAGAGCCACCTCTAAAAACTTTTGTCTGCGGGATGTCCACACGTCAAAGGTCACAAGAACTTGGATTCATCGAGAACGGTGAGCCGAGCTAGAACAACCCAGTTCTTATTTGCAAAAAAAAAAATCGTTGACCGCAGTGGATCACAGCAAAACAAGAAGTTCGGTGGCTCAAATGAGCCCATGAAAACGAATTGGGCAGAACCATAGCAATCATGAGAACTCAGACCCGCTAGTGACCACAGTGCTCAGTTTCGTCATCTCCGGCTATTCTGGGCTTCTTGAGGAGTTGAGGAATTGCACCCAGGAAGGGTTTGTCGCTATCTGGTACCTACCACATGTGACTCGCTGTGCAGAACATGACTTGCGGGAATGTACAGTAGACAGGCAAACACCTTTCGCATCCTTTCGCACTTTGAAAAAACATGCTGAAAATGCTTAGCAGCATCTTTGTTTTGTGATCGGGACCTTGAGGGTTTCAATGGGTTTCAATAGTGGTGTGTTCAAACCACCTTCTTAGTACCAGAGAAACAGTTGTGCTTCCCAGTGCCTCGTGCATATGCTCGAACGCAATGGCCTTGAGTCGAAGCATTCTGTCCCGCAGTCCACGCTGAAAATTCAGAAGATGTGCTGTCATCTCCACAAGACGTACAGCAACTCTGACGAATCATCATTGAATCATTAATGATTGCATGCTGCACACATGCATCCATTGAATTCAGCATAGACAACTGACTCAGAAAGACACATGACTTTGTCTAAAAATAGGGTACCCCCAATTCCAATGGATGATCATCACCTGAGAAGGGGGGACGAAAGCCAGCCCCGAGCCCCCAAACGTCCTCTTACAATCCCATATGAACTAGATTAGAAGCCCAAACCATCTGCAGCACCTTTGGAAGACTTCTCCTTGCTTTGCAACCCTTCGCCCCCCCTTCCTCAGTATCACTTCTCATCCCCTTGCAAACTATCTTGTTCCGAACCCCAACGGATGCTGCTCTCCGTTGAGCTTCGGAGTTCCTCCATTTTCCTCCTGTTTTTAACGATTTTCCTTCGTTCTCTTTCGTTTTTTTCCAACCTTTTTCCTGCCGTTCCTCCACTTTCCTCCGTTTTCCTCCGTAACCTCCCGTAACCTACGGTAACCTCCCATGACCCCCTGTGACCTCCCCTAAAAAATGTAAAAAAATGATTGTAAAAAGTTTTCTAAACTCATATCATAGCAGTATAACAACTCAAAAAATATTCACAAAAAAAAAAAACGTGGCAGACCAAAAAGTCAGTTGTAAGAAGTTTTCCAATCTCATATCATAGCAGTATAACAACTCAAGAAATATTCACAAAAAAAAAACGTGGCAGTCCAAAAAGTCATTTTAAATATTGTTGATTGCTTCATTTTTCTCAACAATATCTAAACATATATTACCTCATTCATTTTTCAAAAATCATCACTCCTAACCATATGCCCTCCACTGCAACTAATTTCGAGATTTTCGTGCCACACGCGACGACCACCCCCTAGACCCCCTAATACTCACTTCGTTCGCCAAAACAACTTTGCCTAGCCTATCGGCTGGCTTTCGTAATTTTCCCTATTCAAATGACTATGGATATCCATTGATGTGCCCCATTTTAAGACAAAGCCAATTGATTCATGGCACCTGAGCCAGGTCATCCGTCTTCTTTTGGGCTGCACCTGCCGTGCAACGTTGCAGTGCTTGTGACTTGGGCTTCCCTATGGCTGGCATCTCAGCTTCGGTGCACAAAGTCCAACCCATAAAATGCAGTGAGGCATGACTTGGCAAGCCATCTCTCAGTGTCATCCATTTTGTGTTTAGAAATATGTTCTGCAAATTAGAAATCAACAGCGGCTTCTTGTTCAGCACAGGCCCACAGCAACTCGGTCGACCTTCGGTTCCTGACTGGATGTTTTCCTCGCCAGTGACTTCAACGGTACCGCCATCATCATCCTGGAGGGGCATCCACGGAATATGGGGTAAATTGGGGGTACCCTATTATCAGTGACAAAGCCATTTCATCCCATTTCACCAAGAATGTCAACTCCAACCGGGTCACTCATCTCTCCTGGAACTTCCTCTTGAACACGCCCGACCTGTTTCTCTTTACTGTCAGCCTGAGGCAACTTCATCAGAATAACCCGCCAGAAGATGATATATGATAAATTAGTGGGAAAGCAGCCTCTGCTACTATTCTGTAGCAAGAGGACATGTGATGTTCAGTATCTAGAAGCTTAAGAATTCCTTGGGGTAACTCTGGAAATGAAAAAACACGAAAGTTCTGCCGCGGAGCTTCTCGGGCTCCGCCATGCTTGGGAAGAGCTTGGGAACAATTGCGCTGTGTTTCCGGCCAAAGGCTGAGCCACTTGAAAGGTGAAGTTTGTGTGCTGCTGGCTAACTACAAGCTACAACTTGGGTTGAAGAAAAATGCACACCATCTTACAACGGACACGAAAACCCGAAAAATAATGGGGAGTTGGGAATATGATTTCCCGTGGAAATGTGTGGGAATGACCATCTTGGGGCATCCGCTTGGATTCAGGAGGGCATACACTTTCAGCTGCAGACTTTGCTACACACCTACTCTGAATTGCCCAAGTTGATGCTGTTTGTGACTGGGACACCCACCTGGCCCACCATGGTACTACTTGGCACTGCGTCACTTCAGCTCTGTGATGCAACTGTCGTTCTTCAAGCAATTGGCTGTAACAAATACTCAAAGGTCCACGGGTATTACACCTGGACCTCTGTAGGCTCCAATGGAAACCAAAGCAAAAGCCTTTGTGGAAAACAGGAACAACGAAGCAGTGGTCCACTACTTCGGGACACGTCTGTGCGACTGTGCGATACGTGCAATGAATCAGAGCTTCACCACAGGTGAATCCTCTGTAGAAGTCGAAACGAAGGCTTACTGTACTAAGGGTCTGGACCCACACGGAGCACGCATCGGCCCTTGATCTTGCCATGGACCATGTCATCAAAGATTTGGTTGATATCCTCAGCATGGTGATCAACTCTGATGCGAATTGTGCCAAATCAGTATGCAATTCGATTCCATGTTCGGTTTAATAGGCACCCTTCATGTTTACAGTCCCATTCCACATTAGCGGTGGTCTCTAAAGGAACATGTATACGTATATGTATATGTATATATATATATGTATATATATAAGATCTCGCAGAACGTCCACCACAGAAATCCTTTGGCAAAGTACATTTGAGCCAGTACCGTCTTTCTCTCAAGCCAACTCGCCCACAACAGGAAAGCCAAGAATCTTCCAACTTCCTTTCCTCAACGGTGCACACGATCTTCCCGTCTGAACAAATAGTGAGGCACTCGTTCAAATCCTTCCTTGTCCCCACAATGGAGCCTCTCACGGTCTTTCGGTGAAGGATCAAAGAGAAAATGTCAACAGGGAAATCACCTGGAGGCAGTGAAATCCCCACAGCCGTGCCCATGGGCCGCAGCATATCAACGCCCTGCCGAAAGGCTGCTGGCACTGGTGCCAAAATCACTGAGCCATGCGCTCCCACACCATCGCACGCAGCCTTCACAGCATCAACAATTTCCTCACCTGGAGAGAAGCCCGAGCCCAAGAAGGACCCCGGTCAAAAAGAAGACCATAGAGAAAATCCAAGATTCCAACATATTACAACAATCACCCCGGGCCTTTCTTGTCTTTGATGTCCACATACGCATCGCACCCTAAGGTTTCGAGAGCGTAGCTCTTCTTCTCTGGTCCAAAGTCAATTGCACAAACCTTCAGGCCCATGGCCTTGGCGTATTGACAACCTGCAGGGTCAGCAGTCAGCCAGTCACGGCCCAGGTGCTTGGGGAGGGGAGGTCTTGAGCAAAACACTTTTTTTTTTGGAACAAGGTTTTACTTGAGCTAGTCCGAACACCTGTTCGCTCAGAACCCTGTTTCCACGCCTACGTGGCCCAATCCACCACAAGCTCCTATGATGGCCACCCACTGTCCAGGTTTGGCTTCTGTTTCCTTCAGGGCCTTGTAGGTGGCGACTCCAGCGCATAGGATGGGGGCAGCCTGGGCAAAGCTCACGTTGTCCGGGATGCGTCCCACATAGTTGGCCTCCGCAATGGTGTACTCGGCAAAGCAACCATTGGCAAGGAAACCAGTCTGGTGCTGGTTTCCACAGACCTTAGCTGTGGCGACTCCTTCCAAGAAGAATGGGAAGTACGAAATTGTTCGGAAATATTGAAATACCATTTGCCACAGGACTGTTATCCCAGCCCATTCTTTGAGTTACATGAGATCCATGAGAGTTCCAACACTGGAATCCCCTTCTAACACACAATAACATGGTGTTGGCATTGCCTTGCCAGGAAGCTGTCTCCCATCCTGCCAGGCAGTAGTCACAGCCACCACAGCTGTCATGTAGCCAAGCATGTCCTACACGATCGCCCACCTTGAGAGTAGTGACTCCGGGGCCCAGTTTCACAACCACGCCTGGCTGCAAGTTGCAATTGTTCTCAGGAGGTATCATTCTTAGGATATGATGTCATGACTTTCAGTGTCGACGTCATATCATGTTTTTCTGGGTGCACTTGCCAACTACGACCATCCCAAGCACTTAGCAAAACAAATTGGAGGAAGATTGTTGTTTGGGCATCAAATATGGGCCGACAGGGCAAACGCCAGTGAGGACCTTTTCATCTGTATCAATCGTGGGGCATGTCATTTCATTTTTTTGCATATCATAAATCAATCGCTATAAAGGTAGAAAGACAAGTAAATTTGTCAAATCGTCGAAATGATGTCACGAAGTCAAACCAAACATGTCATGATGTTGCGTGGAAGATCATTCGCGCAAAAATCAAAAGAAAAACCACATGATCATTGTCAAAAACATGTTAAACATATATGGAATATATGGTACACGCCTGCAACCCAACCCCCCCGTCATGGTCATGGTTCCCCGCCTCTCCTGGGGGAATGGGAGGTCTATACCCTCCCCCCCTGTGGGAATGGAGGTGTCTCTTGTATGTATGTATGTATGTATGTATGTATGTATGTATGTATGTATGTATGTACGGAGGGATGGATGGATGGATGGATGGATGGATGGTATGGATGTGTGTATGTGTGTGTATGTATGTGTGTATGTATGTGTGTATGTATGTATGTATGTACGTACGTACGTACGTAGTATGTATGTATGTATGTATGTATGTATGTATGTATGTATGTATGTATGTATGTATGTATGTATGTATGTATGTATGTATGTTGTATGTATGTATGTATGTATGTATGTATGTATGTATGTATGTATGTATGTATGTATGTATGTATGTATGTATGTATGTATGTATGTATGTATGTATGTATGTATGTATGTATGTATGTATGTATGTGTGTATGTATGTGTGTGTATGTATGTGTGTATGTATGTGTGTATGTATGTGTGTATGTATGTATGTGTGTATGTATGTATGTATGTATGTATGTATGTGTGTGTATGTATGTATGTATGCATGCATGCATGCATGCATGTATGTATGTATGTATGAATATATGCTGTATGTATGTATGTATGTGTGTGTATGTATGTATGTATGCATGCATGCATGCATGCATGTATGTATGTATGTATGAATATATGCTGTATGCATGTATGCATGTATGCATGTATGCATGTATGCATGTATCCATGTATCCATGTATCCATGTATGTATGTATGTATGTATGTATGTATCTATGTATCTATGTATCTATGTATCTATGTATCTATGTATCTATGTATCTATCTATCTATCTATCTATCTATCTATGTATCTATCTATCTATCTATCTATGTATGTATGTATGTTTGCATGCATGTATGTAGGTATGTGTGATGTATGTTTGCGTGCATGTATGTAGGTATGTGTGTATGTAAGTATGTAGGTAAGTGGGTATGTAGGTATGTATGTAGGGATGTATGTGTGTGTATGTATGTGCATGCACAAATGTTGGATGCTTCGTTGCAGTACCTCCCTCGTACTTGCGCAGACCCTTGCTGCTACGTTATAGGGTCCTTTCTAGTACATGCACAAACAGTTGATGTTACGTTACATGACCTTCTATTGTACACGCGCAGACAGTTGATGCACGTTATAAGGAGTTATAAGATCTTCTCTCCTACTTCCGTAGACGCTTGATGTTACGTTACAAGATCTTCTCTGGCACTTGCACAGACACTTGGTGCTACATCAATAGACCTTCTCTTGTTCTTGCACAGACACTTGAGGTTATAAGATCTTCTCTTGTACTTGCACACTTGCACAGACGTTTGGGCTTGGTGCTACGTTAAAAGATCTTCCCTCGTACTTGCACAAACACTTGATGCTACGTTACAGGGTGCTGGGCTACCGGGGAGGGGGGGACAACCATCTTGGGGGGGGTAGCCGGGGGGTAGCCGGCCTGGTAGCATAAAGGAGATAATGTATTAAGAAACAAATACATATTTCAATAAATAAACCAAAAAACAAACGAACAAACCAACAAATAAACAAATATACAAATAAATATATAAGGAATTGCACAAATCGACAAAACGATAAATACATGAAAATAGTTTCAATAATTTATTAACTAATCAAAGCACAATCAACAAATGAAGGACATGAATATGCTGAATGGATGAATTTAAGAATAAAAATACGCAAATAAATAAAAACATTTTTTTTTTTAAACGTACATAAGTAAATAAAAACAAATGAATAAAAAAAAGTAGGCTAATTAATCAATTGATTAAAAAATAAATGATAAATAAATAACCAAATATAACAAATATACGCAATAAATAGAATAAATAGAAATAAATAGAATAAATTACATAAATCCGCCTGCCTGCCGGCGTGTCTGATTGTGAGGTGTTGTTCTTCTGTTTGTTCTTGTTTTGTACTTGTTTCTGTTTTTGGTTTGTACTTGTTCCTTTGTTCTCTCCGCGGGCAGCTTTGCCTCGTCTGATTTGAGTCCACCCCCCTCCCCCGCTCCCCCCTGCCCCCCTCCGGCCACCCTCCCCCCCCCCGCTCCACCCCACCACCTACCACCACCACCGACCGGACGGCTCCTGACTACTTCCTACCTCCCACTACTCCCACGACGCCTACTCCGAACCGACTCCGACTTCGACTCGTCAGAAGCTTTGACACACAGAAGCTTTTACACACGGACGCGTTGACACACAGACGCTTTTACACACAGCAGCATTTGCGCACAAAAGTTTTACACACAGCGCTTTTACACACAGAGGCTTTCCCGGCTTCCGTCCCAAAAGCTCTCCCCCAGCAGAGTGACGGATTTTTGGTGTTTTTTACACACAGACGCTTTTACACACAGAAGTTTTTACACACAAAAGCTTTTCCACACAGAGGCTTTCCCGGCTTCCGTCCCAAAAGCTCTCCCCCAGCAGAGTGACGGATTTTTGGTGTTTTTTACACACAGACGCTTTTACACACAGAAGTTTTTACACACAAAAGCTTTTCCACACAGAGGCTTTCCCGGCTTCCGTCCCAAAAGCTCTCCCCCAGCAGAGTGACGGATTTTTGATGTTTTCTTCCGCGCAAACACTTTTACACACAGAAGCTTTTACACACAAAAGCTTTTGCACACAGAAGCTTTTACACACAGAAGCTTTTACACACAGACGCTTTTACACACAGACGCTTTTACACACAGACGCTTTTACACACAGAAGCTTTTACACACAGAAGCTTTTACACACAAACGCTTTTACACACAGAAGCTTTTACACACAGACGCTTTTACACACGGAAGCTTTTGCACACCGATGCTTTTACACACAGGAGCTTTTACACACAGACGCTTTTCCACACAGACGCTTTTACACACAGACGCTTTTACACACGGAAGCTTTGACACACCGATGCTTTTACACACAGAAGCTTTGACACACAGAACCTTTCACACACAGAGGCTTTTACACACAGACGTTTTACACACAGACGCTTCTACACACAGAACCTTTTGCACACAGAAGCTTTTACACACCGCAGCTTTTCCACACAGAGGCTTTTACTCACAGAGGCTTTTGCACACAGGCGCTTTTACACACAAACGCTTTTACACACCGAAGCTTTTACACACAGAACCTTTTGCACACAGACCAAAGAACCTTGACAGAAAAGCACACGTCATGGCCGGCGGGCTTGCCGTAGGCACTTCAATAGAATAAATAGTATGAATAGAATGAATAGAATGAATAGAATGAATACAATCAATAGAATGAATACAATCAATAGAATGAATAGAATCAATAGAATCAATAGAATCAATAGAATGAATACAATCAATAGAATGAATAGAATCAATAGAATGAATAGAATCAATAGAATGAATACAATGAATCTATAGAATAAATGGAATGAATAGAATCAGTAGAATGAATAGAATGAATAGAATGAATAGAATGAATAAAATGAATAGAATGAATAGAATCAATAGAATGAATAGAATGAATAGAATGAATAGAATGAATAAAATGAATAGAATGAATAGAATCAATAGAATGAATACAATCAATAGAAAAAATAGAATCAATAGAATGAATAAAATTAATAGAATGAATACAATGAATAGAATCAATAGAATGAATAGAAAAGTAAAATGAATCGAATGAAAAGAATGAATAGAATGAATAGAATGAATACAATCAATAGAATGAGTAGAATGAATACAATGAATAGAATCAATAGAATGAATAGAATCAGTAGAATGAATAGAATCAGTAGAATGAATAGAATCAATAGAATGAATAGAACCAATAGAATGAATAGAATAAATAGAATATATAGAATATATAAATATAAGAACGATAACGAACATAAAACAAAACAAAACATAGCAAAACTAAATAAATACCCATGACAAATACAAACAACAAACAAAACGCGAGACCTTCAAGACTGGCCGAAAACTAACCAAAAAATACAATTTTGCTCCATCATTTTACAGGAATTGCCCCATTTGCAAAGTTTCTGGTTTTGCGTCGCGCCTGCACCTTCATGCCCCGGAATGATGGGCAACTTTGGTTTCACATGCCAATCACCGTCTCTGACATGCAAATCCGTATGACAAACTCCTGAGGTCTGTGGACAATAGTGAATGTGGGGTGGTGGATTGGAAATGGCCCAAACAAAACTAAAACATATATGTTATATCATGTATTATGCATCTGGTTAGTTATTCTAGTTTGTTCCACAAGTGTTCAAGGCATCTCCTGATGCAATGACCTTCACCAAGACTTCTCCATGTCCGGGTTCTGGAACTGGAACCGACTTGATCACCAACGGTTTTCCAAACTCTTCGACCACAGCCGCCTTCATAGTGGCTGGAACGGTGGCTGAATAACCGCCAGACATGGCAAGTACAGTTCGAAAGAATGCAATAATTCAATAACTCTTGTGGCAAAGCTGCGAACCTCGAAACTGACGGGTGATGAAGAAAATTTGGACGAACACACGTGTGCGATCCAATGTCAACATCCTGGTTTTGGTCATTTTTGCCGCATCTACCTGCAGGAATTAATGAAATAATGAAATGTTGTGGCTCATTGAGTGAAAACCGGTGCTGAATTTTTTGAAATTGGAATGGAAAGAATTTGTCGACATGGAATTTAGTTCCCAAGTTGTTTCCAATACATGTTTTAATCTAGAAATGTTTACACGGAACGGCGCGAAATTTGCACATACTTTGCTGTCCGAGGTCAATGTTTGAAATAGGGTGAAAAATGTTTTTTTTGGGGGATATGTTTCCTGGTGCCATTTGCCATGTATTTGCAGCAATTGGGAACTAGAACCTGGCATTTTGCATGGTATTTGCTACATTTTGGCATGTTCACCTTCCATTTTGCACGGTATTTGCTACATGTTTGACATTTCAACCTCCCATTTTGTATAGTATTTGTTACCTTTTGGTACTTCAAACGTTCATGGTACATGGTATTCGCTCAGGGAAAAAGCCTGGTATTTGCTACGTTTTGATACTTGAACCTTTCATGTTGCATGGTTTTTGCTCCATGTTGGTACTTCAAACTGCCATTTAGCATGTTATTTTATTGCTACATGTTTGTTGTCAGTGTTCTGATTGTTGTGACTATTATTGTTGTTGTGTTGTTCGTTGCACGGGGGTGGGCCAATTTTTTTGTTTGTTCTGTTTGTTGGAAGTTGGAAACAAAAATTTGCGCAGCATTTTGGCACTTGAAAGTTTCATGTTGTTGATTGGTTTTGTTAAAAAATTGAAAATAACATCGTGAGATGCACGCCAATTGCAAAGACAATCAATCAAAACCGCGCAAGAGATGAGAGATGATGTCAAATAGATACATTAAAAAAACAAGGTAATGAATAAATATGTACGATATGATTACATTACTTATGTCAATTTTGATCCAAAAAAATGGTGCGCAAAAACAAAATTACAATAATTTTTTTCAAATGTAATGTTGTAGGTTAAACATGGTGCTGATTGCGTATATGTGGAATCTAGGTTGAAACACAGTCGTCTTGGGTGCAAATAGGTTCATTGGATGTGATCATTGTGTTCGTTTAAAATAGGTTGTATTTAAGGGTGCAGATTTTTTTGTTTTTTTTGGGAAGGTTTTTTTGTTTTTCAGTCTGGGGCACTTTTCCTTGCTATTTGCTACATTTTGGGGCAGACACCTGTACTTTGCTGAATTTTTTAGGGTTTATTTAGGGTTGGTTTAGGGTTGGTTTAGGGTTTATTTAGGGTTGGTTTAGGGTTTATTTAGGGTTGGTCTAGGGTTTATTTAGGGTTGGTTTAGGGTTTATTTAGGGTTATTTTAGGGTTCGTTTCGGGTTTATTTACGGTTGGTTTAAGGTTTATTTAGGGTTATTTAGGGTTGGTTTAGGGTTTATTTAGGGTTGGGTTAGGGTTTATTTACGGTTGGTTTAGGGTTTATTTAAGGTTACTTAGGGTTGGTTTAGGGTTTATTTAGGGTTTATTTAGGGTTGGGTTAGGGTTTATTTACGGTTGGTTTAGGGTTTATTCAGGGCTATTTAGGGTTGGTTTAGATATATTTAGGGTTGGTGTAGGGTTTATTTAGAGTTGGTTTCTGGTTGGTTTAGGGTCATTTAGGTTATGTTTAGGTTTGGTTTAGTGTTTATTTGGGGTGGCCTGGCGTTTATTTACGGTTGGTTTAGGGTTTATTTAGGTTTGGTTTAGGGTTGGTTTAGGGTTTATTTAGGGTTGGGTTAGGGTTTATTTAGGGTTGGTTTACGGTTTATTCATGTTTTTTTAAGTTTATTTGGGGTTATTTAGGGTAGGTTTAGGGTTTTGTTTAAGGTTAGTTTAGGGTTTATTTAGGGAGGGTTATGTTGGGTTGGTTTATGGTTGGTTTAGGGTTATCTAGGGTTATTTATGGTTATCTAGGGTTGGCCTATGGTCGATTTAAAGTCCGGTTGGGGGCCAGATTAAGGTACATGTAGGGATACAAGGTGTGCATCTTTAGATATATTGTTTGGGAGAAGATTGTTTGTTTGATAGATTCTTTGGCTGGCAAATTTTTAGATTGATAGATTGATAAATTGGTAAATTGCTAGGTCAGATAGATTAGATAGATTGATGGATTGATAGATTGATAGACAAATTAGATTCGGTTAGGTTAGATTAGGTTAGGTTAGATGAGATTAAATTAGGTTAGATTAAGTTAAATACATAGATTAAATAGATAGATCAAATAGATTAAATAGATAGCTTAAACAGATAGATTCAATAGATAGATTGAAAAGATAGACTAAACATGACAAATGGATTTAAACAAACGGGTTCAATAGAGCGATGAAGTAGAATTAAATAGACAGTTTAAATGCAGAGATTAAATAGATCGACTAAATAATATAGATAGATTGCATAGATAGGTTAAATAGATAGGTCAATAGATAGATAAATAGATAGATTCCAGTAGTACCGCACAAGGCGGTGGCGGAAGTTTCAAAAAATGGAAACCTCTAGGAGAGGTTGGTTGTTGTGAATCACGGATCGCAGAGCGAATCCACTGATGGACCGAAAGGTGCCTGGGGCTGTGTTTTTTGGACTGGTTGCAATGGTTGCAGTGGTCACCTGGGCGGTCACCTCACCCACAACTGCTGGATGTAGTGTGGTGTAACGCAGCTGTAGTTGTAGTTGTAGTGTAGTGGAGTTGTACTTGTGGTGTAATGTAATTGTGTAGTGTAGTTGCAGTTGCATTTGTGGTGGTGTAATGGGTGTAGGTAATGTAATGTAATGTAATCTAATGAAATGTAAATGTAAATGTAATGTAATGTAATGTAAATGTAATGTAATGTAAATGTAATGTGATGTAGGGTAGTGTAGTGTAGTGTAATTGAGTGTAGTGTAGTGTGTCGTGGTGTGGTGTGGTGTGGTGTGGTGTGGTGTAGTGTAGCGTAGCGTAGTGTAGTGTAGTGTAGCGTAGCGTAGCGTAGTGTAGTGTAGTGTTGTGTGTGTGTTGTGTGTTGTGTGTGTAGTGTAGTCTACTGTAGTGTAGTGTAGTCTAGTCTAGTCTAGTGTAGTGTAGTGAGTGGAGTGTAGTGTAGTGTAGTGTAGTGTCGTGTCGTGTAGTGTCGTGTCGTGTCGTGTCGTGTCGTGTAGTGTAGTGTAGTGTAGTGTATTGTAGTGTAGTGTAGTGTAGTGTAGCGTAGTGTAGGGTAGCGTAGCGTAGTGTAGCGTAGCGTAGCGTAGTGTAGTGTAGTGTAGTGTAGGGTAGGTCATACGAAGTGCTGCACCTGTCACGCAAAATCATCTCAGCAAAACCTAAAGATTTGATGCTTCAAAATGCAACCTCTCTCAGGAAATCAGCGCCCGGACCTCCTAACAGCTCTGATGAACATGTCTCTTGTACTGCGCCTGCCACGGAAAATGCATCCTGCCAGATCCTCTTCAAATGTCCCATCCAAAAGTGGTCCGAACCTGGTGTGTTCTGTGCATTTTGACTTCGACATGTGCTTCGCGCCACAACGGCGTGCACTTTTTCGACATCTCAACTTCCAAAAGTGGTTCGAGCATGGTGTGCTTTGTACATTTTGGCTTCGAAATTTGCTTCGCGCCACAACGGCGTGCACTTTTTCGACATCTCAACTTCCAAAAGTGGTCCGACACTGGTGTGCTTGGTGCATTTTGACTTGGAAATGTGCTTCGCGCCACAACGGCGTGCACTTTTTCGACATCTCAACTTCCAAAAGTGGTGCGAGCATGGTGTGTTTTGCACATTTTGGCTTCGAAATTTGCTTCGCGCCACAACGGCGTGCATTTTTTCGACATCTCAACTTCCAAAAGTGGTCCGAACATGGTCTGCTTTGTACATTTTGACTTCGAAATTTGCTTCGCGCCACAAGGGCGTGCACTTTTTCGACATCTCAACTTCCAAAAGTGCTCCGAACGTGAGGTGCTTTTAGCTTTTTCACTTGCAAATGTGCTTCGCGCCACAAGGGCGTGCAATTTTTCGACATCTCAACTTCCAAAAGTGGTGCGAGCATGGTGTGTTTTGCACATTTTGGCTTCGAAATTTGCTTCGCGCCACAACGGCGTGCATTTTTTCGACATCTCAACTTCCAAAAGTGGTCCGACACTGGTGTGCTTTGTACATTTTGACTTCGAAATTTGCTTCGCGCCACAAGGGCGTGCACTTTTTCGACATCTCAACTTCCAAAAGTGCTCCGAACGTGAGGTGCTTTTAGCTTTTTCACTTGCAAATGTGCTTCGCGCCACAAGGGCGTGCAATTTTTCATCTCTCATCTGCCCAGCGGGCTCCGCACCCGCCGCTTTAGCAAGCCTACTTTTCGACCCTCCGGAGCCACAAATCATTGGACAAGCACCGTGTTTCGCGACTTTCCTACCTTTTGGCACACCTGGATCTTCTTTCTTCTGAAACTTTCTCTTTTTGTGATTTCTTTCTTCTTCTCTTCTCTTCTCTGACTCTTCCCACCTCTGCTTTTAATCCACGAAGGGGGCTTGAAGGGGGCTTGAAAGGGGCTTCAAGCCTTCAAACCTTCAGCCCCCACCCCTTCCCATGAAACATGGAGATGACTCCAATCTTTCTGCCTTCATGGTTCAGTGGCTTATGTCCGACTCACCTGTGCACGTTCTGCCATCCTATCCTGTCACCCCGTGCTGGCCGTCATGCGTGCTCAAGTTTCCATCTCCTTGACTTTCTTTGGGGCTGGTTCCGAGCACCCCCCTTCGAAGGTACCCTTCAAGGGGTCTTGAAGGGACCTGGGCGCGTAGAGTCAGTATATAACATCACTAAAACTCGGAGGACCACATGCAATTTATATTGCTGCGGTCTGACCCGGTCCTGACTTCTCAGTGCAGAACATGGATTCACAAAAAAACAATGGAGTTGTTCGGCAGAAGGCACTGTTACCTTGCATGTCAGGATGCATGGAGTCTTCTTGATCAAGACTCTTTTCTTCTAAGACAAGCGAAGGTGCTATTTCCTGAACTCAGGTGGCTCTTAATTGCTGGCTCTCCTTGCCAAGATTTAACATACGCAGGCTATCTCAATGACTTGCTCGGATTAAGAGGTAAACGGAGCATGCTTTCTTCGTTGTAACGTAATCTTGCGACATTTACAGACTCATTTGGTGTTATCCAAGTTCGCTTGCTTACTGAAAATGCAGGCAGCATGCAGGCCACACAAGCAAGTGAGAAGACCAGCAGAACCAAGGAGCCGAAGACGCATGTTTCTCCGCAGCTACCTCGATTCAGGGATACCTGTGCCACTATCGGTCACCAATGATGACTCCTATGGACCCTCCTTTATATGGATTTCACTTGCGTCCCTCTAGCACCACTTCTTCGTGCGTGGACGTACGCAACGAGGACAGGTTACCAACCAAAGACATTGCTGTAGGACTACTCCTTTTTTGGAGGCAGGAAAGCCTTCAGGGTTATGTTTGTCAGCTCGAAGAAATCTTGGAGCCCCGACAACTGCTTCATGAACAGAAAGCATTCGCATTGGTAATTTGATATTTGGACTGTGGAAGAAGCTTATCCGGAAGGTCATCACGTTGATTTTGCCAGATGTTTTTCTCGAGTGTGGCCGATTCAGGTCAAAGGCTCAGGCTCGGTTCTTAATATTGAAGATAAATAAATAGGAAACAAAGTGCCAAAATCTGTACAAGACAAGGTGGCGATTCAAGAAACAAGGACCCGATGGCGTCGAGTCGAAATGCGATTGATCACCCCTAATGGCACGCAGAAATTCTTTCCAGACCTAGAAAGTGTGCAGGGATGAGGTTGGACCACGGCAACGCACGAACCTTCTGTATTTGACAACAGGTGGCAAAGTCATGACAGAGAATTTTTTTTGTCCGAGCCCGTTGCCTTTCGGCGGGTCTACGGTCTTGAGTCTTACTCGCGGACCAGCGGGGAATCGAGCCACCACCGGCAGTCTGTCAGCGACACAAGAGTGCCGCGATACCAACTGAGCCACGAGGACGACTGCAAAGTCATGACAGAGAAAGGTTGTCCGAGATTTCTGACAACAGCTTTCATCCAGAGCTAATTGATGCTCTTGGAACTGATCATCAGTTCCAAGCGAGGGCTGCAGGAAGCAATATACCAAAATTATCAGGAACTTCTTCTGCTCGCACTAGACCAAAGATCAAGAAGGGTAAAAAAAACTGAGTTCCGCTGCCACTGCCCTATGATGATCAAAGATGGAGCTAAAGAGACTCGTTTCTCGTCCGGACATCCGTCTGTCTGTCCGAGAGCACCTTTTTACGTATGAAAGGTTCGAGTTTTCTGTGCACTTGTTGCTAGCTTAGCTGTTGGAGTTTGGATCTTAATTGGTTCCCTTCGTTTCCCCTCTCTGCGAAAATCCAACAGGACCTAATTACAACCACTAGTCGCGCTCCTAACGTCGCAAGGGGTCGGCTTAACTCCGCGTCGAGCGTTTAACAAATTAAACACGAATTCCCCAAAACACGACAGCTGTCACTGCAAACTCTCAAATCCTTTTTCCACACAGGAAAAACACGAAGGCAAAGAAAGTAGTCTGTCATGCACATGCAGCATGTTATAGTTGGACTTCTTCTGTTTCAGCTGCTTTGCCTTTGCAACATGCAACGGCGGCGGTAGACAAACATCATCATCATGTTGGTGTATTCATTGGTGATGAATTCACCATCTTTCCAAAAATAAATCAGCTTCACTTCCATCTTCTCTTCAAACGCACTGTTTGCACAAATTCCAAAAACATCCAAACTGTTGACAAAAATAGTTGGCAGCTTCCGAAAATAAAACGCATCATGCAGAAAACAAATCCAGTCAAGGTTGTGGTTGAAAACGCATGCACATGTGTTTGAAAAACAACGTTGAACTTGTCCAAAAGGTCGTCGATACCAAAATCATCTCCAAATTCATTTGCACTCCAGAAAACCTCGTTGCAAATGAATTTCAGTTCCAAAAACATTCTTCTTCTCCATCAAGTTGACGAAAAACATTCACATGCACATAAAACGCATCTTCACGGTATTGTAACCAATTCCAGTTGTTCTCAAACCATTCTGCATCAATTTCAGAGTTCTGCCCAAATAAACCATTGACAACATCATGTTGTAGCCACCATGCAAGTTACATCCAGAAACGTAGCACATGCCGTCCATATGCACGGGAGTGTATATTTCCATACCCCCTTTTGCTGCGTTTCCCATCCATAGTCAGCCGAAAATCCAGAGAAGTCTCAAAGGCTCGCATGCCACACATATGTATAAAGCGGTCATCTGTTCAACCTCCAGTGAGGACTTGCACACGAAGTCGCATCTTCACACCAGTTGAAGATGTATTGCAAAAATACCTGTGTACTTGAATTAGCCTTGTGTTGCAATCCATTGACCGTGTCCACATACTCATTGATGTAGAAAAATGAAAAAGCAGTGTCAAAGTGCCACATTGAAATTGCTCCATAACGAATTCCCTGCAGTCCAGCTCATCGCAAAGGAAGCCCAAAGATTCTGCAGAGAGGATTCATCACAACAAATTCCAGGCACATTGCACATGCAAAACCAAAATTCGCCATATCCAGCTCCACATTGGCATCCGCAATCACTCCATTAGCGCCAAGAGAACTCACGCTGGTAGACATAGCCGGCATTGAGGAATGCGTCTACCCTGCAGTGAATTAAGAATGCACAGAAATCAGGACCCTGTGTCCTTGGCGTTGGAGTTAACTTCTTGCGGAACTGGCCAATCATCTTCTTTGCGTAGCGGCACTCCTCCATGCTTTGGTTGAAGACCCTCACAACAAAATCATGGTAGGTGATGGGCTTTTCGGCAAAACGGCCCATCTTGAGAAGCGTGCATGACCAGTGATAGGTATCCTTGATCCATGCAGGCTGTGGCACATTGAAATCGACCTCTTCATAGTCGATGGTGGCATCCTTCCAGTTTGCATCCCACTTGTGGGTTGCTGGCAGCCCTGACTGCACCTTTGGAAATAGTGGCGGGGAGTCGCCGGTGTCGGAGATGAATGAAAAGCTCCCCAAAACGCTGCTGGCACTCTCTGCATCCGAATTTGACTCGACAGCTTCATGCCGTCTCTTGGAGCCATCGGTCATAGCGCCATTGTCATGCATTTTGTCCGAATTGCCTTCCACAATCTCCGGAGGCTCTTCGGAGATGCGTGCACACTTCGAAACAGAAGCTTTGGGAGGAGGCAGAGTTGGTCCTTTGGGACCCTGCTTCCCCTTTTCTCCTTCCTTTCCTTTGAATTCACCTTTGAATTCTCCCTTTGCCACATTCTTGCCACCTTTGTCATCCTTGCCACCCTTCTCAAACTCTTTGCCACCTTTCGCAAATTCAGGCTTACCACCTTTCTCAAATTCCGGCTTGCCACCTTTGACATTGTCAGGCTTACCACCTTTGTCATAGTTCTTTCCCTTGCCCTTCTGCTCCTGGAATGCTTTCTCACTTCCAATTGCAGATGCAGGCAAAATCGGTGGGTCTGCCTTTGCTGTAGGAGGTAGAGGAACCTGTGCATTGAATTTTGGAAATCCTGCAGACTGTCCATCGGCATCAGCACAGTAGCGGCTGGCGATCTCAGCAATGGCCGCAGCCGCAGCTTTCGCCTCTGCAATCTCCGCATTCTTCTGCACAACATTTCCAAAAAGTTGTATCACAGGCTTGTCATTCTTTGGGTCTTTGGCATCATCCTCAATCCAAGGGTCGTCATTGGGATCATATGGCCTGTCTTGCCATTTCTTGTGGTATTCACGTGCATCGACGATCCCTGAATTCCCTCCAGCTTGCAAAGTAGGCGGCGGTGTTGTCGGAGGCACCTTGTATGCATTCTGGCTGTAGGCATCCGGCCATAGGGCACCAGGCGGTGCAGCCGATGCAGCAGATGAATTCGAGCCTGTCGGACCATGCACTTTAGAGGGACTTGGAGGCACATGCGATTCCATGCAGTCCTTCCAATCATCATCATCTGGTGGATATGGTCTGTTCATAGGAGCGTTCTTGACCTCTTTCTTGTGGACGGTCAAGAGTTCATTCATTTTTCCACCAGCTTCAGCTTTGCGCATAAGCTCGCGCAATTGGTCCCATTCTCCCTGTGTCATGTCCGTTCCCAAGACTGGGTCACTTGGGTTGTAGGGCAATGAATTCTCCGTCTGTCGGTACCATCCAGAAGCATCACTATGCCATTGCTGTGGTTTTGAAGCCATGGCGTCACGTCAGAACCTAATTCCTAATTGTGAACTGTTTCAACCCTCACACACACACACGCAGGAGTCGAGTGCAGCAGTTCAGCCGTTTCAGGGGTTCCTAAGTGTCCGCAACTGCTGAGTTGGGCGTGTGAGTGAATTCTGAAACCTGACATCCTTAGTTCTCCAGGCAGTGTTCTGACTTGCATTCTGTATCCAAAACGTTGCAAACGAAAACAAACTTCTGTCCAACCCTGTCCACATCAGTCCAATGCAAAATCAACTGAACATGCAGACATGACTGAACATGCAAAAATCACTGTGTTTCTACATCAATGCAGTTCTTTGACAACAACTGTCTCTCACATCAAAAACTGTGTTTCGCGTACGCCAGTGCTTCGCAAAAAGAAAACAACTGTGCTTCACATGGCTGCTGTGTTCCACATCACTGTCATTTGGTTTCAAATTTGTTTGAAATAAGATATGCAAAACATCTTTGGTTCTCACATGCCCAAAAAAACTTTCCTTCACACATCACACGTCCCCCTTTTAAACTGGCGACGTCCGGAGACGTGCAAAACAAAACAAAACAGTTCCACCTGCCACGCACATTTCTTCAAGAAAATCATGCATCATGCAGGTCAAAAACAAAAAAAACGTTTGTTTGATTTTGGTTGTTCCATGCGACATGCAAAAAACAAAATGAACATGCTCAGGGGTCCTTCCTTCCAGCACGAACTGCGGCCAAAATGGCCTTTGCCAGTTCTTTGTTATACACACCGGTTGCTGTCCAGTTGACATCGTACATCCCTGCATGTTTCTCACACTCGCACCAACCAAAACGCCTTGTGAGCAAATTGCAAAAACCAGCTGACGCACTACAAAAGATAAGCACTTTACCGATAGGCAGTCCATTTGGTGCTTGCATACCGGTTTGACATAAAAACACCTCAGCATCAAACTGCAAACCACATTGTTTCAAAACTCGTTTGGTCTCTTCGCGTTTCCATATGTTGTTGTTTCGGGGCAGTTCGAAAGACCTCGAATTCCCAAGCAACAAATACTTAGAGACGTTCTCCATGATACCTTTCCATGACCTGTCTGCCTCTGATTCGATCGTTGCAGAAAAATTCTTGAGTGGCGACCCTGAGCTACAAGGAGTAGAAGCGTGCACATGCACCCAACGGTAGCCTAACTGTTGGTGAACCTCAACAAACTCTTTCACCTTTTGAAACATGTCCGGAGTTTCCATTCGTTTGACTATACCGATATAGGGCATGCGTGCAACTTTGCAGGCTTCTCTCAGAGCTGAATTAGTCCCACAACAAACTTCCACAAACGCAACATCTTGCTTGTGATCAACCCTACTGTTGATGAGCATGACATCGCGAACTCTGTGCAGGTCTTGCATAGGCACTTCGGGAGTCTCAAACCCTAAGCTTGTGCGGTGTCTCAGGAAATCTTTGGTCCCCAAACATTTGGTAAACAAATCTGCCACATTGTCCGTTCCGGCCCTGTGTTCAACCAAAAGTTCATTTGAGCTAATTTTAGCTTTCATCCAGGCCATACGAATTTCCACATGTCTACTTCGTTTGGGTATATCCTGTCCGACCAACAATTGCAAGGCTGAAGAGCTATCTGACTCCAGCAAGATTTGTGGCACATCTCTCTCTCTCATTTCACCAATCCCTGTGTAAACACGATGGCAAAAATTGCTAAACGCAACAGATTCTTGGGCAACCATTTGCAATGCATACAACTCTGCTTCACAAGAGGACAATGACACAGACTGCTGTTGCCTAGCCAATGACCTAACCAATGCACCTTCACAAAACACAACTCCACCAGAAATTCCCTTTCTACCATTGAATCTGTATGGAGCAAACGATGCATCAGAGAATGAATGCAAAATTGAATGTCTTGCAGGCCCAATCATCAAATTCTCGTATTCTGGGGATGGTAACCTCAAACATGTTCCCACATCTTCAAACAGAAATCGCAGCAAAGAACGAATGGCAGCTTCAGTGCCTTGGTTGGGCTTTGCTTGCTGACTTCCAATTAGACTGAGATATAGTTTCAGGTCGTGCCTAGACTGCGCCATCCACAGAAGCTTGCCAAGTGCTCGGCGAAATCGTGAATATGCAGAGGGAGAGAGTTCTTGCAATTGATTCTTGTCACCCATGGCCTTGTCCAAAATGCCGGCCACATCCGGCACAGATGCAGATCCTTTCGTGATGTTGAATTCAGTAAAGGTCGTATCCAAAAACTTTGGATCCACGCCAATTGTCAAAGAGTCGTCATCAATTCCACGATGCACATGCCTGCCAATGAAAATTAAACGTCCACCTCCATGTCGTGCAGGAAGGATGATTCCAGTCTCCTTCAAGGGCACGGCTTTGCCAATTGCTTTCTCCACAATCTTCTCAGCTTTCTCTGATTGGCAACAAAGGAGTAGGTCGTCAACATATGCGACAAGCAGTGCAAGTTCTCCATTCACGACACCTTGATAAATGCATGGTTCGACCTCGTCAGAAGTCAATCCAACACCACGGATGCTGTCACTCAGCAAATTCAGCCAGTGCAGCGATGCATCTCGAAGACCATTCAAGGCTTTATAGAGCAACAAGTAGGCTTGTGAGCCATCAGGCATAGAGACGGAGAGGGGCAGTTTCAGCACAATCACAAGTCCATGAGGAAGGGGTGAATGCATGAAGGCATGGGAAACATCAAGTCCTTTCAGTCGAAGAGCACGTTGGGCAGCAAGAGTGAGAACGAAATGCAGGCCCTCAATGCTTGGTGTTGGGCTCGAAATTCCCAGCTTTCGTGCACTAATTCCTTTATTCAAGTCCTTTGCAACTATTCGGACTCTGACTCGTGATTCACTTTTGTATGCTGAAACCCATCTACTTGGAATCACACGCATGAGCGGGTGTTTCTTTTTCAACGCATCACCCTCTGCCTGTCCTATGACTCTACCAGCACCACATTTCTCTAAATTACCAATTTCCTCTTTCATACCCTCAAAACCTAAGTCCACGTCAAGTTGCATGAGTGAGCTGTCATCAATAACTTCATCTGGTTTCCATAACAGCACTTCTGAACCACCAAGTTTCACCTTCACACACTGGTGATCCTTCCCATGTGCAAACTTAATTGAATTAAGCTCAGCGTCAAACAACTCAGGACTTGTAGCTCGTGCATTCTCTGGTCCTTGTTCTAAACACCATGCAACAGGTCCTAAGGCATGACATGCATTGTCCATGTGAAAAAGATCAAGAGTCATGGGTTCTTGAGTTCCAGCTGCACGTTCAGCAGCCATCTCATCCTCTAGATCTTGCACAGACTGTTCTGCTTCTCTTTTCACGCCTGAACCTTCAGTGTCCATACTTAGACCAACCTCTCTTGAACCTGCGCCAACCGGAGTTGGGCCATTCTCAGTCTCAACCTCCATATCTTCATGCCTTACCTCAAGTCTCGGTCTTGCAACATTAGGCACAACATCTGGCATTTCAACGGGAGTTTCACTCGCCTCAAATGCAGCACGTTTTCTCTTACACTCAGCATTATGCCTAATTCCAGGTACATCCATTCCAGAATCACATGCAGGACACCGGGGTGTCTTTGGGAAAACACGCACATCTGACCTAGCAACATCTGGAGACGGAGACGGAGACTTTGGTGACACTTTCGGAGACGCTTTAGGCAATGCAGGTCCATCAGAAGTAGATGCACGAATTGGGTCTTGTCGGGCAATCTTCAATTCACCTGGCTTTCTCGGTTGAGATGGAGCTGACTCCACCGATCTCTTCTTTGGCATAGGGGCTCGGAAGCCTGGATCAGGTTCTTTCATTTCTCGCACTAAGTCACCTGGAGCACCATCTGGGTACTCAACAACATCATCATGCATAGGTTGCTCACCATTGGCATCAGGCAATCTTGGTCTTTCAACATTCGGAGCAGCCGGCTCAATGCGAATTCCTTCGCGTGCTGGCAATGGTTCTCCTTGCACTTGTCCACCTTCAATCTCAGAAAACAACTGATCACCAATGACTTGATTCCACACGATTGGTGTGATTGGCTTGACATTCCTTGCAACAAAGCGCTTCAGAACTAATTCACCATCAATTCTGACAGCACCTTGCACAACTGGTCCAGTATCCAAACCTGAATGCACAAATGCAGCTTCAATACTTCTCGTCTCATTCGGTGATTGGGCTCGCATGCTGCTGGGCAATTCGGCAAGGACAGTTTGACCAAACATTGCAAAGGAAGGTCGAGACAACTTCCGTTGTGTGGAGTATTCCAATGGAGAAAAGTCAGTTCCATGAGCTTTGGAAAAATGGTTGTGGCTCAATGCAATGTAGGTTGCAACATCTTGCAGTCCACGTGCAGTAAAACAGACATCAGCACCACCCTGGTTCATCTCAGCACGCAACACAGCAAGGGATTCCTTAAGTCTTCTCACAGCTCGTTCAGCTCCTCCATTGCTTTGGTGTTGTTGAGGTCGTGCACGTCGAACCAAGAAGGTATATTTGTCAGAACTGGTTCCAACTAATTCAGAAACTGCACGCTCGGCATCTGTATGCAGGACTACCGACGAAGTCGATGATGCAAGACCAAAGTGGTCTAACCATTTTTGAATTAAACCTTTTACCGATCTTGCTTCTGGTCCCACAACAACATAACCTACACAGTTCGTAGACAATTCCGTTAAAGCCAAAATCTTGATAGTTCCGTCTGCTTCGTCCTCAACCAATTCTCCACGAGTGGTTAGAAAGCCAAAGTCGGCTTGTACCTCAGTCTCAAGCGCGCCTTCGCGCCGGCGTCGATGCTGAAAGGTTGATTTTCCTCGTGCACATATTGTGCACCTTGGATCATAAGGCACATGTCCCTGCAACCTATGGGCTTCAAGCGCAGCTTCTGCCGCTCTGCTCAATGGATTCAAATTCCCATGCACCGCATGCAAACCCTCTGACATGATGAATTCATCATCATGCCGTGCAGATCCATCAGAATCATTATACATCCATGCAGGGTCAAGTTTAACCCATGGACATCCACCAAAGTTGCAAATGTTGTCAAGTCTCAGACCTGACGCAAGATGAGTAACTTCGGCACCTTCTGGATTCTGATTGAATTCCCATCCGCACTCACAGAGAGTGTTGGTTGAAATGATGTTGTGGCTGATGCCACCAACTAAGCACTTCAACTTTGCCTGTCGGTACACTGGGAATCTTCCCAAATTATCATTCTTCCTTTTTGAATCCAACCCAAACAGAAACAGTAGTTGATCCATCTATGTTCACCTTACTGCCATTTGCCGCTCGGAAGCGGTCGCTTTGTGAATTAACAACCCATGCACCATACGTCACTCTTGACGAAGTGGCCATAACAGTTGCAGCCGCACCGGAGTCCAGTAACCACCAGTGCTGGCTCTCATCACCCATCATGATTTCCGAAAGCAATGGATGCAAAACAGGTGAGTATCTATGCAGTTCAAACTCATGAGAAACAGTATCATGCACGTTCAGAAAAGTCGAAGTTCCAACTGTTTGCAACTGAATTCGATGACAGTTTGAAGAAACCAAGTCTTGGGAAACCTCAGCATCACCTTCTACCTCTACACCTTGCAAACCATAATCAAAGGCCACCGGACGATGTAGGGCTCCATGCAACGTCCCTGAACTGTCAGTGGTCCCTGAAAGGTCGGTGTTTCCTGCTGAAAACATGCCGCACAGCAAATTGGAATCTACCTGTGGTGTTGATTCATGCAACCATCCAAAGTTTAAATTCCAAAGTTGACACGTTTCTGTTTCCATTTCAGTTTCACTGCCACTGTCATCAAATTCGTCTCCAAACATGGTGTCCATGACAACTGAACATGCAGATTCACTGTCAGAAAATGGAACGAATTCTCCACTGATGAAAAACTCAGGTTCAGAAATAAAACATGCTGGTGGCAACCTGTTGAAAAAGAGTTTCAGTCTCACGTTTCGAAGCTGGCAGCACTCTAAGTTCGCTGCAAAATCATCACTAATAGTCATGCAGTTTTGACACGTGCAGAAAAGTCGATTCGACTCTAAACACTGCAAACCTGCAATTGAGACATGAAAAACAGTTTCATCGGTTGAAAAATGACTGCAAACATCGTCAAAAACGTCGGAAATTTCAGTTTCAAGTGTCAAACTTGTCGAAAAACCTGAAAACATCTCGGAAATCAAGGGACTCAGCACTAAGGATTGGACACCTTGAGTTGTTCCACCTGCACTTGCACTAGGTTGCTGCTCATCCGTCACAGGCCAACTCCAAGATTCGTCCCAATTCTCCTGTCCTTCTTGCCACGTGCAATCCCAAGATTCATTCCAACTGTCATTCCAGACCTGTGCAGTTTCATACCATGACTGGTCCTCCCACCAAGAACCATCGTCATGCCACCACATGTCCGCACTGTCCCATTCTTCATCGTATCCTACTTCGTTCATTTTTCCTTTCTTGCCAAAACCTTTACCTTTGCCTTTGCCTTTCTTCCCTTTCTGCTTACCTTTGCCCTTAATTACTCCTTTTCCTTTCTTTCTCTCTGGGCAATTTGCAGAAATATGGCCAAATTTCTGGCATTTGAAACACTTCAGTTTTGACAAATCAACATCACATGCATTTGAACTGTGTCTCCTACTTCCACAGGTACCACATCGCACACCCCCTACTGCATCTAAATTCCAGTTTCCATCACCATCACTTGCAGACATATCATATTGCACAGTGGATTCATCTGAACCTTCCACCTGGGTGACCTGGTATAGATTTTTCTTGGGGTGGAACTCAGCGAAAGCACGCTGCTGTTGTTCCCATCTCAGTGCTGTGGCCCTAAAAGCTTGGTACGACTCACCTCCAGTGTGATGCAAACAAAACGTCCTGACTGCTTCAGGCAAACTACGTAGCAAAACAGCTACCAAGTCAGCTTCGGCTACATGCAACCCTGTGGCATCAATTCTACTTGACAGTGTTCCCAGCAACTTAGAATACCTGGCCATTTCAAAGTCTATCTTTCTGATTGTATCTGTCACAATCGTACTTGCACTCGTTTCGTTTCCATGCAGTGCAAAAGACTTCCCTGCCAATGCCGTTCTAAAACTAAGTGCCTCACTCCTCGTCCTGATGCTGTACTCAAGGGTCAGCTGTCTCACCAGCTCAAAGCCATTCGAAGCTTGCAACTCTGCATTCACACCCACATCCGCATTGCACAAGTTGATTCCTTCACTGAATGCATTGATCAACGTCAAAGTTCTCGGGTGATTTCCAAACGCACTTCTCAAAATAGCAAGCAACCTTCTGCTTCTTGCACGTTGCGGCACAGCTAATTGATTCCAGTGCAACGGATCTGGCCATCTACAGGCATGCTCGATCTCACTTCCGAACTCAAGGCTGGCTTGCATCGCCCAGGCTGTTAAATCATAGATGTAAGCTTGCCACCCTAGGATTTCTGCTTCTCTACTGGTCCACTTTGCACAATCCGGTGTTGGGGGCGTTCCCAACCATTTCTCACTTTTAGCAAATACGTCACCTACGTATTCCCCAGATGTTCCTGGTACGTGCATTGGATCCATACTTTGAGGAAACCCATTTGTGGCCCTTTGTCCAAACATCTCAGGTACACCTCTAGCCTGGCCAACCTGTTCACCTATCACCTGCCTGACTTGCATTAACTGCATCGGTTCCAAACCTCCCATCAGCCTCAGCACATCTTGCAACCTTTGATTCTGGGGTGTTACTCCGCCAATGTCCGGTCCCATGCACATGCCTCCAGTTTGACCTTGTCCTACCTGACCTTGTCCTCCTTGACCTGGGGCACCACCGCAATGACCTGACATCCATGGCATTCCATAACATGCACTCCCCTGTCCAGGTTCTTGACTTCTACCTGTGCTAGCTTGGGCACTTTGACCTGCAGTTCCCATGCAACCTTGTCCTGGCATCCCTTGTCCGTGCAGACCTTGTCCTACCTGACCTTGTCCTGTCAGACCTTGTCCTCCTTGACCTTGTCCGAACTGACCTTGTCCTAACAGACCTTGTCCATGCACACCCTGACCTGGATACCCTTGACATGCAGTACAACCACTACATCCATGACCTTGACATCCAAGAAAAGACTGGTTCAACCCATAATTTCTGGGGTCCATTAAACCTCCCCTCATGGGTCCATACATGCCAAACGTATTCTGTGTCTGAGGAAGTATGTGTCCAGCAGTTCCAACTAAGCTCCCTGCTCCAACTAAGCCCGGGGCCGGTGTTGTCATCGCGTTACCTACCGCTGCATTCGCTTGCATCGCGGCACCTGTTGGCGAATTACCTGCAACACCTGTGTTTCTTTCTACGCCCTGCTCACCTCCTCCTTCCATTCTGTTCATCGTTGGCGACCCTACTGGTCCTACATGCAGTGAGTTCATTCCTAGCGCACTTCCTTGGCCATTAGGTCCTTGTCCCTGGTTACTTCCTGGCATCATCGCGTCTACTTACACTACGCGTGGAGCACAACCGCTCCGCTACCATGCGAAAATCCAACAGGACCTAATTACAACCACTAGTATCGTGCGCTTGCGTCGAATTGGGTCGGCTTAACTCCGCGTCGAGCGTATAAACAAAAAAACAACCCAAATTCACGACGGCTTCACTGCAATACCCTCGGTTCCTTTTCCACACAGGAAACACAAAGGAAACAAGCTGTCTGTCCAGCTAAGTTGTCTTGCACGTGCAACATGCATAGTTTGGTCTTCTCCTGTTTCAGCTGTTCCGTGCTGTTGAAGTGGCAGCGGCGGCATGCATAAAAAGTAAACGTTCTCCTCAAACTTCTCACCACAATGTTGGGTGAATTCAACTTGTTTGAATTCACCATCACATTCCAAAAATAAACGTTGTCCATCCGCATCTTGTTGACAAATTCCAAAAACGTCCAAAAACATCTTCAAACATTCTCACAGCTTCCAGAAATAAAATGCAGCTCGGAAAAACGAAGTTTCAGTTGGAGTTGTTGTTGAAAAACGCACGCACATGTGTTTGAAAAACGACGACAAAGTTGACCTCAAACTCGTCCACATCAAAAGCACTTCCAAATTCATTTGCTGTCCAGATAACATCTGAGGCAAATGAATTCTTCTCCAAAAACATCATTCTCATCCACAAAGTTGATGAAATAAAACATCATGCACCAAAAACGCATTCTCATGCTTTCTCAACCAATTCCAGAAGTTCTCAAACCATTCTGCATCATTTCTAACGCTGTGTACAAATAAACCATCACGAACATCATGTTGTAGCCACCTTGTCACCTTCAGGCAAGAAACGTAGCACATGCAACTAATATGCACGGGAGTGTATATTTCCATACAGGCCACCAGCGGAAGCGAAGGAACTAGTTGATGACCCTGCAGCATTCACTCGCGAAATGACGCGGATCCTGCGCGACAAACAAACCCACCCACTCATCGCCCAAATGATGAGACCCGCGGAGAGCAGTGATCCACCTTCCGCCACTGCGGCAGCCAGTAGCGCTAGTAGCAGTGGAGAACCTCGCACCACCTCACACGTGCAGTTCCAGTAAGCCACTCGAGGTAACGTAGAGTACCCAAGCTCCCCATCCATGCATTCAGCCTGTAACTTGACCTAGGTTGAGCGGCGTTGTCACCATGGGGTACTCATGGTTTGATTACTGCCCGCTGCGACTACCTTTGCTGGCAGCATGCCGGAGCCAGTATGGGACGGGAGGCGGTGGGGGGCGAGTATAATAATTCTTTTCAGGGTCTTTAAGTTGTTTTGTTCGTGTTGTTCTACCTTAATTGTTGCATGGTAGTGTAGTGCGATGTCAAAGTACATCTAGCCATGGTGCCCGTCGCCGTTTGACCTGCGCTCAACCAATCTTTCAACCGGCCCAATGCCCATGCCCTTTCTCGACTATGGTTGCAACACGGTGAGTGTCAGCTGAATGCTCTGAGGATTTACGTCTACCAATCAATCTGTAAACGACTTAGTCCTCTGGAATGGAGCGACCAACTCCTACCAAAGACGCCGCTGTTCGTCGACTTGCAAAGTCCATTCTCAACTGACCCTCTGCCAAGTCACTACCAGTGAAGTCGATGATGCCACTAAACTTCTAGAGAAGGCCCGACAGATCCAAGGCATCCAAAACATCCCATCCCCAGAGGGTCAATGACCTTGAGGTGACTATACGCCAGCTCCGTCAGATTGGCTGTATCCTGGATAGTTGTACTATATCTGCCAGTTACGAAGTAACTCAGGCACAGAAAGCCATACTGCAGCTTCACCATACAGCCAGGGGAGCCAGCACATCATCAGAAGAACTCAATGCACAGATATCACCACGCACTGATGACGAGTACAACCTCCCATACCATGAAGACGCATTGCAAGAGCACTAGAATAGTGGTGCCTCCCAACTGAAGTTTGATGCAGTATGATGATTGGAAACACTCCCCAAGCGGCCCCGAGATTTCAACACGCTGAGGAAACATCTCCAATCTGATCGGCCACTTCTCAATATCTCTAAACGGTTGCTACGAGAGCTTCTGGCGGCCCTTCCAGGCTTCCGCCCTACCCTCGAAGAATATTGCCAATCATCCACTGTAATCACGGTTCCTCGTACCTTCCTTTGGAAGTGTTTCGAGCTCCTTGACCTTCAGCTCCAACAACAGCACCTTATCACTAGGAATAGAGATGAAACTACCCGCAGTCGTGGCCTGGGCACTAATGCCCCTCTGTGGCAGAGACTGCGAGCTAGCTGCCCGCGAACTGTATTTTATAATGGTCCTATTCTGGACGGTGCAGGCAACCAGTGCCAAACCGACCTGGACTTGTCTGCAGCCATGCTCGCCACCCGCAAGTTCTGGTTCCAGCCGCCTGTTCAATATGATTCTGAGTGGACAGACTACCTCGAACAGTGTTAAGCACGAGCCCAGCCCTGGCCACATATTCCCCCACCAGGCACGGAAGACCTAATCAGAACTGTTCTTACCACCAACGATTCTTCCCCAGGTCCAGACGGAATACCCTATGCGGCATGGCGACTCCACCCTGGAGTGTCGTCTGATGCGATGATCACGCATCTCAATGATATCTGTAGATCCTCAGTCCCTCCCCCTTGCTCAGTCCAAGCATGGATCCCGAAAGCCAAAATGGGCTCCACTGCTGATAATTTCCGTCCATTGGGTATGCCATCAACATTTGAGAGAGTAATAGACGGAAGCATCGCGACAGTCATGACCAGAGCCATTACTCCGCTCCTCCACCCCTCTCAAACAGTGTTAAATGTATTCTGTGACACCGCAGAGTGCTGTCCAATCTGTACAATCTGTTCTCGACCAAGATGCACCATGTGCATGTCTGTCATTGGACCTTTCCAAAGCATTTGAGCGGATTAACCCACACTGGATCTTGCAAATTTTATCAGCATGTAAAGCCTCCTGGTGGATCATCATGTATACCCGGCACATACTCCTTTTTCGATGTAGGCACAAGGTCCAAGGTAAGTTGTTACCCTCAAAAATGATTGTCACAGGCGTTGATATGGGTCGATCTTTTTCAGTTCTGCTCTTTTGCGTTGCCATGGACCCGGTTTTGACCTATCTCAACCGAATCCCCGGCATGCTGACAGTTTAAGGGTATGTGGATGACACCACGATGGTGGAAGATACCACAGCAGGCATGCAATGGCTCGCAGATGCCTGGCAAGTTTGTATCCGTCTGAAATCTGCTGGCATCCTAATAGATGAACACCACTGCTAGCGAACCAGTGGGATCAATATGCATGCAGCTAGCTCTGGCAGAGCATTGTCATGTAAGCGGGTTAACCATTCAGGGACACTTAGGGGAACTGAGGATGGCGCATGCTGCATGCCTCCATGCTCAAGCAAGAGTCGGCGGAACTGATGTAAGATGTGGCTCGCGATCACGCATCCGGCTGTATCGACTCGGACTCATTGATCCAATGATTTCAACGGATTGGAGGAAGATGAAGACCGCAAAGCGTGCAACCCCATTAACAGCAAGCTTAGGCACTGTGGCTAAGTGGCTTAACCAAGCTCACGATACCCCGCCTGGTAGGAGTTGTACGCTTACTCTAGATCGCAGATATTGCAGCGCAGCCCTTAGATGCCTCGTAAAGACTGAGTTTCAACTGGCGGAGGAATTGAAAGTGTTTTTGTCTGGCGTTTTGTCCTGCAGTTATGCGTAACAAAGTGCCGACTGTGTCAAGTCCGAGCAGGGGGATCCATGTTTGGAAGATGCGCTGGACAACCGCTCCTTGCCTTGTCCCTACATCCGGATACCCCGGTGAGAGAAGGGCAGTGGAGCCATTTTGTCCAAGCCAATAACCCAAACACGCTGCAGTGAGCGTGACCGCTGAGTCTAGTGCTGGGACAATATCTAACCACCTAAATATATGTGGGAGAAACCGTGCGGCCAGCCATGACCTGTTTCGCAGAGCGTTGTTGGTATGAATTAACGTCATCAGGAGTGAAACCGAAGTATGTACTTTGGTAGATATTAAGGGACAGAATAAAGCAGTTATTGGCGAGGCTTCTTTGCACCACAGAGTGAGCAGGTGTGGCGAAAAGGGCGAGCCGATGGTTGGCTTTGGACATGGCTTTGAGGTTAATGGCTTGGGTGCCTATAAGTTCTTCTACTGGGGTCTACTCTTGATGGCTACGGGCATATTTACCATATAGTAGCAGATCCAGCGCAGTGGTTTTCCTTCAATGAGGTGAGCTCCCCAATCTGAGCGTTCTAGCGCATTAAGAGTACTTTGGGAGGCCGGGTGGTTCACCAGTACGCTGCACTTGTTGGAGCAACTACACTGGACAAGGAAAAGTGGATCAATTTTAGCCATATGCCCTCCGGCTAGTATTAAATCAACCTCCGCTGGGGTGAGACACACAAAAAATTTGGGCACACGATAGTGGTAGTGCTATACCCTGATCTATGAACCAGTGTTTGCCGCAATGTAGCATGACCTGGTAAACTTCGTGTCCAGTTTAAAGGAGAGCATTGGTCGCGATCCCAACTCGTTTCCTCCCGGAGTCTGTCTCTCCCGTCAGACTCCAGAGTGCAGGCGCAGACAACCAAAATCATCTCTGTTGCATGCAAACCGCCACCAATGAAGCAGTTACTCTCCACTCTGCAGCGCTTCCCGATCTAGTTTGCACAGCCATTGCCGCGGATCAGCCTATCGCAGTGCTCCCCCTTGGACATCCATGGCTTAGCCTCATTGCCCCAGCTCGAGCCCGGGTCGCTGGATTCCGCCCTAATGCTAAGATTGTGCCAGCTTGCTCCAACTCGCCTGATTCCTTCTGCACAGTTACAGCTCTTCAATCCATCAGTCCAAATGAGTTGATTTTAGCAATCCCTCCCGACGACACCCCATCTGAACCTTCGATATAAATCGTAGGCCAATTTGATGGCAGTTGTATACATGAAGACTCCTTGGGAGGGGCTGGATATGTCATATATGTAATAGAGGGTGGTCGGTCTCGCGTTATTGCATGTCGGTCAGTCGCTCTGCCACACTGTTCAGACAATATAGAAGCAGAAATCATGGCCTGTTTTATGGAAGTATAAACTCCCGTTGATACGGTGAACATGTGCTACGTTCCCCTGACAACTTGATATGGCATGTGGAATTTGGTTACAACAATGTCTTCTTTGTGCACAGCTCTGGATTTGCTGCAGAATGGTGGAATAACATCTGGGAATGATGTATTTTTCGTTGTTTTCTGGACTTTGCATGGTAATGCAAAGTATTTGGTGATGATGTTTATGGACAAGAAGGTCAACCGTTGTTTTCGAAACTCACTTGCTGCATGCGCGGCATTTGCAAGTGAACTTGGACAGTTGTGGTGCTACTTTATTTTTCCTGGATGTGCATAACGTTTGTCAACAACAACAAACCAATTTATTTTTCTGCCAAACTGCGTTTTGCATTTTTCTGGAAGCTGCATGATGTTTTTGAGAAGTTTGTGGACGAAGAGAACGTTTTTGGAATTTGCGATGAGTTTGAACTTATTTGGAAATGGTTTTGAGATGTCGGTGAATTCAACCACTTTGAATTCACCATTGAGAAGCTGAGTTTGTTTTATGGAATCTGTGTGATTCCGCTGCCGTGTTCAAGACGGGACAAGTGCAAGAAGACCAACATAGCACAGTGCATGCTGCATGGACAGCTAACTTACTTTGGCGTTTTCGTTTTTCCTGTGTGGAAAAGAGTTGAGCGACTGGTGCAGTGAGAGCCGTTGTTTTGGGGTTCTGTGTTTTTGTTTAAACACTCGACGTGGCGGAGGCCGACCCCATTGCGTGCGTTTGCGACTAGTGGTTGTAATTAGGTCTGTTTGGATTTTCGCATGGTAGCGGAGCGGTTGTGCTCCACGCGTAGTGTAATTATTAGACGCGATGTTGCCAGGAAATAGCCAGGGACAAGGACCAAGTAACCAGACTAGTGCGCTAGGAATGAACTCACTGCACTTAGGCTCAGGATCACCCATCATGAATAGGATGGAAGGTGGAGGAGAACCAGGAGCAGAACGAAACACAGGTGCTGCAGGTAATTCGCCCACAGGTACTGCGATGCAAGCGAACGCGCAACAGGCAGCAGTAGGAATGGGAACAGCAATGCAGACACCAGCTCAGAACTTAGTTGCTGCCGGAAGCTCAGTTGGTAGTGGTGCTCACATTCTCCCTGCACAGAACGTTTTTGGATCTTATGGATCCATGAGAGGTGGATTGATGGACCCTCGAAACTATGGGCAGAATCAAGGTTATCTTGGAGGTCAAGGTCATGGATGTGGTAGTTGCAATGCATGTCAAGGGTATCCAGGTCAAGGTTTGCATGGACAAGGTCTGTTTGGACAAGGTCTGACAGGACAAGGTCTGATGGGACAAGGTCTGCATGGACAAGGGATGCCAGGACAAGGTTGCATGGGAACTGCATGCCAAAATGCCCAAGCTAGCACAGGCAGAAGTCAAGAACCAAATCAGGGGAATGCAAGTTATGGGACGCCATGGATGTCAGGTCAATGCGGAGGTGCTGCATGTCAAGGACAGGTTGGGTCAGGACAGAATGCAGGCATGTGCATGGGACAGGACATTGGCGGAGTAACACCCCAGAATCAAAGACTGCAAGATGTGCTGAGGCTGATGGGAGGTTTGGAACCGATGCAGTTGTTGCAAGTAAGACAAGTTCTAGGTGAACAGGCAAGCCAGGCTAGAGGTGTACCTGAGATGTTTGGACAAAGGACCACAAGTGGATTTCCTCAGAGCATGGATCCAATGCACGTACCAGGATCATCCGGGGAATACGTAGGAGACGTATTTGCTAAGAGTGAGAGATGGCTGGGAACGCCACCAACTCCGGATTGTGCAAAGTGGACCAGCAGAGAAGCAGAAATCCTAGGGTGGCAAGCATACATCTATGATTTAACAGCCTGGGCGATGCAAGCCAGCCTCGAGTTCGGCAGTGAGATCGAGCATGCGTGCAGGTGGCCAGACCCGCTTAATTGGCACCAGCTGAATGTGAATCAGAGAGCACGCAGTCGACGACTGATGGCCATGCTGAGGAGTGCTTTCGCAAGTCATCCAAGAACTTTGACGCTGATCAATGCGTTCAGTGAAGGGATCAATCTATGCAATGTTCACAGAACTGCAGGCTTCAAATGGCTTTGAATTGGTGAGGCAACTGACCCTGGAGTACAGCATCAGGACCCGGAGTGAAGCACTTAGTTTCAGGACAGCCTTAGCTGGGAAATCTTTTGCACTGCATGGTAATGAGACCAGTGCAAGTACCATTGTCACGGACACAATCAGAAAGATAGATTTCGAGATGGCTAGGTATTCTAAGTTGCTGGGAACACTGTCAAGTAGAATTGATGCTGCAGGGTTGCATGTAGCTGAAGCTGATTTGGTAGCTGTGTTGCTACGAAGCTTACCGGATGCAGTGAGAACGTTTTGTCTGCATCATACTGGAGGTGAATCATATCATGCATTTCGTGCCACGGCCTTGCGTTGGGAACAACAGCAACGTGCGTTTGCTGAATTCCACCCCAAGAAGAACTTGTATCAGGTGAACCAGGTAGAGGTATCTGATGAGACAACTGCACACTATGACATGTCTGCAAGTGATGGGGATGGGAATTGGAATTTGGACGCTGTAGGCGGTGTGAAGTGTGGAACATGTGGCAGTCGAAAACACAGTTCAAATGCATGTGATGTTGATTTGTCAAAACTGAAATGTTTCAAATGCCAAAAATTCGGACACATTTCTGTGAATTGCCCTGAAAGAAAGAAAGGAAAAGGCGACAACAAGCAGGTGATCAAAGGTAAGGGCAAGCAGAAGGGAAAGAAAGGCAAAGGTAAAGGTAAAGGTTTTGGCAAGAAAGGAAAAATGAACGAAGTAGGATACGAAAACGACTATGACGGGACTGACATGTGGTGGCAAGATGATGGATCTTGGTGGGAAGACCAGTCTTGGTTAGAAACGTCACAGGTTTGGAATGGCAATTGGGATGAATCATGGGACGGTGCATGGAATGAGGGACAGGAATACGGGGATGAGTCCTGGAGCTGGCCGGCAACAGATGACCAACAGGCAAGTGCAAGTGCCGGTGCAACTGCTCAGGGAGTACAGTCTCTCGTGCTGAGTCCATTGATTTCCGATGTTTTTGCCAGTTTTGCAACAGGTTTGACAGTTGAAACAGACATTTCAAACGAAACTGAAACCGTTTGCAGCCATTTTTCATGTGATGAAACCGTTTTTCATGTTTCAATTTGGGGTTTGCAGTGCTTGGAATCAAATAGACTGTTTTGCAATTGTGAAAATTGCATGATCAGGTGATGATTTCGGTGCGAACCAAGAATTGTGTCAGCTGAGAAACGTGACACTGCATTATTTTTTCACCAGTTTACCACCAGCACGTTTTATTTTTGCCCCTGAATTTTTCGATGGAGGAGAATTCGTTCCTATCTCTGACAGTGAATCTTGCGAAGAACCTGAACTCATTTTTGTTTCTGACAATGATTCTGCATGTTCATATGTTGTAGACCAGCCCACAAACCTTGGGGATGAAGTTGACTACAGTGACAGTGAAACGGAAACAGAAACAGACGTGTGCCAGTTGTGGAATTTGGACTTTGGATGGGTGCATGAACAGACCCCTCAAGTTGACTCCAGTCTACTTCGTGCCATGTCTGCATCAGGAACCAGTGTTTTGTCAGGATCTCTGCAGGAAACTTCGCATCGTGTCACGACCTTTGAATGCGGTTTACAAGGTATCGAGGTTGAAGGTGATACTCCAGTTTCGCAGGATCTTGTTTCATCTAACTGTCATCGAGTCGAATTGAAAAGGGTTGGAATCTCGACATTTTTGAACGTGCAAGACACAGTTTCTCATTCATTTGAACTGCATAGGTATTCACCAGTGTTGCATCCACTTTTATCTGAAATTATGATGGGAGACGAAAGCCAGCATTGGTGGTTGCTGGACTCCGGTGCAGCGGCAACAGTCATGGCCACTGCATCACGCGCCACTTACGGTGCATGGGTTGTGAATTCTCAGAATGACCGCTTCCGGGCGGCAAATGGTAGCAAAGTAAACATTGATGGATCTACCACTGTTTCGGTTTGGGTAGGGTTCAAGAAAAAGAATGACAATTTGGGAAGATTCCCAGTGTATCGTCAAGCCAGGCTGAAATGCCTTGTTGGCGGAATTAGCCATAACATCATTTCAACAAACACCCTTTGTGATTGCGGTTGGGAATTCAATCAGAATTCACAAGGCACTGAGATTACTCACTCTGCAACAGGTTTGCGGTTAGATGGTGTGTGTAACTTTGGGGGATGTCCATGGGTTAAACTGGACCCTGCATGGATGTACCAGGATTCTGAATCCACTGCACAACAGGGTGAATTTGTGATGTCAGAAGGTATGAATGCAGTGCACGACGGTGCAAACTTGAATCCTTTAAGCCGTGCAGCGGAAGCTGCATTGGAAACTCACCGAATGCAAGGGCATGTGCCCTTCGATCCACGTTGTACCATTTGTGCAAGAGGCAAGTCGACATTCCAACATCGTCGACGTCGAGAAGGTACTCTTGAAACGGAAGTGCAAGCTGATTTTGGGTTTTTGACCACCAGAGGTGAAATGGTTGACGATGAAGCTGAAGGGACAATTAAGGTGCTGGTTCTGACTGAGCTCTCAACGAATTGCGTTGGGTATGTCATTGTAGGACAGGAGACCCGAACGGTGAAGAATCAGATATGCAAGTGGCTAGATCATTTCGGCCTTGCTTCTTCGACCTCTTCCGTTGTCCTGCATACTGATGCCGAACGTGCTGTTTCAGAATTAGTTGGCACCAGCTCTGAAAAATACACTTTCCTTGTTAGACGTGCACGACCTCAACAACACCAAAGCAATGGAGGTGCAGAACGAGCTGTTCGACGACTTAAGGAATCCCTTGCAGTGTTGCGTGCAGAGATGAATCAAGGAGGTGCTGATGTTTGCTTCACTGAACGTGGCCTGCATGATGTTGTGACATACATTGCACTGAGCCACAACCATTTCTCAAAGGCTCGTGGAACTGATTTTTCCCCACTGGAGTACTCTACACAGCGGAAGTTGTCTCGACCTTCCTTTGCAATGTTTGGACAAAGTGTCCTTGCTGAGTTGCCCAGTAGCATGCGAGCCCAATCACCCAATGAAACTCGAAGCATTGAAGCTTCGTTTGTGCACTCAGGCTTGGATACTGGACCAATAGTGCAAGGTGCAATCAGAATTGACGGAGAATTAGTTCTGAAGCGCTTTGTTGCAAGGAATGTCAAGCCAATCACTCCAATTGCGTGGAACCAGGTCATTGGCGATCAACTGTTTTGTGAGATTGAAGGTGGTGGACAAGCTCAAGAAGTTCTTCCTGCACGTCCAGGTGTGCATGTCGAACCAGCTGCGCCCAATGTGGAGAGACCCAGATTGCCTGATGCAGAGATCAACCAACCTATGCATGATGATGTTGTTGAATATCCTGATGGTGCGCCAGGTGATTTGGTCAGAGAGATGAAAGAATCCGACACGAGCTATCGAGCTCCAATCCAACGAAAGAGACCGGTGGAGTCCGCTCCATCGCAACCCAGAAAGCCAGGTGAGCTAAAGATTGCCCGACAAGAACCAATTCGTGCATCTACTGCTGATGGACCTGCACTTCCGAAAGCCTCTCCAACTGTTTCTCCAAAGTCTCCGTCTCCGTCACCAGATGTTGTAAGACATGATGTGCGTGTGTTTCCAAAGACACCCAGGTGTCCTGCATGTGATTCTGGTATGGATGTTCCAGGAATTAGGCATAATGCTGAATGTAAGAGAAAGCGAGCTGCATTTGAGGCGAGTGAAGCTCCCAGTGCAACTCCTGTGGTTGTGCCTAATGTTGCAAGACCGAGACTTGAGGTTCAAGATATGGAGGTTGAGACCGAGACAAGCCCGGCTCCGGTTGGCGCAGGTTCAGATCAGGTTGGACTATCCATGGATGTTGAAGGTTCAGGCATGAAGAGAGAAGCAGAACAATCCGTGCAAGATCTTGAGGATGAGATGGCCGCAGAGCGCGCCTCTGGGACTCAGGTTCCAATGACTTTGGATCTGTTTGTCATGGATGATGCATGTCATGCTTTAGGACCAGTTGCATGGAGTTTGGAACAAGGACCTGAAAATGCACGAGCCACAGCTCCAGAATTGTTTGATGCTGAACTGAATTCGATCAAGTTTGCACAAGGCAAGGACCATACATGTGTTAAGGTGAAACTTGGTGGATCTGAAGTGCTTTTGTGGAAACCTGACGAAGTAATCGATGATAGTTCACTCATGCAATTAGATGTGGATCTTGGTTTTGAAGGAATGAAGGAAGAAATTGGGAATTTGGAGAAATGTGGTGCTGGAAAGGTCATAGGACAGGCTGAGGTTGATGCGTTGAAGAAGAAACACCCACTCATGCGTGTCATACCGAGTAGATGGGTTTCAGCATACAAAAGTGAGACACGGGTTCGTGTTAGGATTGTGGCAAAAAGACCTGAATAAAGGAATTAGTGCACGAAAGCTGGGGATCTCGAGCCCAACACCGAGCATTGAGGGACTGCATTTTGTCCTAACTCTTGCTGCACAGCGGGCTCTTCGACTCAAAGGTCTTGATGTTTCCCATGCGTTCATGCATTCTCCACTTCCTCACGGCCTCGTGATCGTGCTGAAGCTTCCTCTCTCAGTCTCTATGCCTGATGGATCACAAGCCTACTTGTTGCTCTACAAAGCCTTGAACGGCCTGCGAGATGCGTCTCTGCATTGGCTTAATTTGCTGAGTGACAGCATTCGTGGTGTTGGACTCACTTCGGATGAAGTGGAACCATGCATTTACCAAGGTGTTGTCAATGGTGAAACTGCCTTGCTGGTTGCATATGTGGATGATCTACTGCTATGTTGCCAATCTGAGAAAGCTGAGAAGATTGTGGAGAAGGCGATTGGCAAAGCCGTGCCTCTGAAGGAGACAGGAATTATCCTTCCAGCACGCCATGGTGGTGGACACCTAATTTTTATTGGCAGGCATGTGCATCGAGGACTTGAAGATGACTCCTTGACCATTGGTGTGGATCCGAAGTTCCTGGACACAACGTTCACGGAATTCAACATCACAAAAGGTTCGGCTTCGGTGCCGGATGTTGCTGGGATCTTGGACAAGGCTATGGGCGACAAGAATTTGATGCAAGAACTATCTCCCTCTGCATACTCACGTTTCCGACGTGCTTTGGGCAAACTATTTGTGGATGGCTCAATCAAGACACGATCTCAAGCTCTACCTAAGCCTCATTGGAAGTCAGCAAGCCAAACCGAATCAAGGCACGGAATCTGCAATTCGTGCATTGCTTAGATTTCTGTTTGAGGATGTAGGAACTTGTTTGAGATTACCCTCTCCTGAATATGAGAATTTAATGATTGGCCCTGCAAGACATTCAATCCTGCATTCATTCTCTGATGCATCATTTGCTCCATACAGATTCAATGGTAGGAAAGGTATCTCAGGTGGAGTTGTGTTTTGTGAAGGTGCATTGGTTAGGTCATTGGCTCGTCAACAACAATCAGTGTCTTTGTCCTCATGTGAAGCAGAATTGTATGCATTGCAGATGGTTGCCCAAGAATCGGTTGCTTTTAGTAATTTTTGTCACCGTGTGTATATCGGGATTGGAGAGATGAGAGAAAGAGATGTTCCCCAAATCCTGCTGGAATCTGACAGCTCTTCAGCGTTGCAGCTGTTAGTAGGACAGGACATTCCCAAGAGAAGTCGGCATGTTGAGATTAGAATGGCCTGGATGAAAGCTAAAATTAGTTCCAACGAACTGCTGGTTGAACACCGAGCTGGAACTGATAATGTGGCAGATCTTTTTACCAAGTGTTTGGGGACCAAGGATTTTCTCAGGCATCGAACGAGCTTAGGATTCGAAGTACCAGAAGTACCTGCAAGAGACCTGCAAGGAATTAGGGATGTCATGTTGTTTAACAACCGTGTGGACCAGAAACAAGACATCGCCTTTGTTGAAGTTTGTTGCGGGACAAATTCAGCACTTAGGGAAGCCTGCAAGGTAGCCAGAATGCCCTACATCGGTATCGTCAAACGAATGGAGACTGCTGATATGTTTCAGAAAGTGAAAGAATTCGTTGAGGTACAACAACAGCTAGGGTATAGATGGGTGCATGTGCATGCTTCCACACCGTGCAGTTCAGGATCGCCCCTCAAGAATTTTTCAGCGCAAGTAGAATCTGAGGCTGACAGGTCATGGAAAGGTATCATGGACAACGTTTCTAAGTATTTGTTGCTGGGGAATTCACGGTCATTTGAGTTACCACGAAACAACAACATTTGGAAACGAGACGAAACGAAACGTGTGTTGAAACAGTGTGGTTTGCAATTTGATGCTGAAGTGTTTTTATGCCAGACTGGAATGCAAGCGTCAAACGGCTTGCCAGTAGGAAAGGTTTTGATCTTTTGTAGTGCTTCAGCCGGTTCCTGCAACTTGCTCACGAAGAAGTTTGGTTGGTGCGAGTGCGACAAGCACGCTGGGATGTATGACGTGAATTGGAACCAGACAGGTGTTTACAACAGAGAACTTGCCAAGGCCATTTTGGCCGCAGTACGTGCGGGTAGGAAGGATCCCTGAAGGTGTGCTGTCTGCACAGAGCATGAAAGACCAAATGGAAAGTTTTTTTTGACCTGCATGTGCATGAGTTTCCATAGGAAAGTTGCGTGGCAGGTGGAACTGTTTTTTTTTGCACGTCTCCGGACGCCGCCAGTTCAATTTGAAAGGGGGATGTGCAACCTTATTTCATTTTTTTGGGCATGGAGAAACCTGAGTTTTGTTTTTGCATGTCTTATTTGAAACCAAATACAAACCAAACGAAACGAAACCCACAGTTGATGTCAGACACAGTCATGTGAAGCACTGCAGTCATGTGGAACACAGATTTTTGCTTTTTCGCGAAACACTGGCGAACGCGAAGCACTTTTGATGAAACACTGCAGTGATGTGAAGCACAGTTCACTTGATGTCAACTTGTGCATGTCAGTTGAGTGTGTTTTGAGTTTTGCATGTCTGTGGACACATTTGGACAGGGTTGGACTACAGTTTTTGATGTTTTTGCAATGTTTTGGATGAAAGGCACGTCAGTCGAGATGCAACGACCTGCATGCTACTAAGGATGTCAGGTACATGACACAACTCACACGCCCAACTCAACATTTGCGGAGTTTAGGACCCTCAAAACGGCTAAACTGCGGTACTCGACTCTGGGTGCGTGTGTGT
>CAMXCT020002575.1:0-94667 GCA_947184155.2 Cladocopium goreaui
TTTCCCTTCCTTTCCCTTCCTTTCCCTTCCTTTCCCTTCCTTTCCCTTCCTTTCCTTTCCTTTCCTTTCCCTTCCTTTCCTTTCCTTTCCTTTCCCTTGCACCCACGCTGTCCGCACACCACCGTTCGAGCCAGGTCGCTCCCCCACGCGGTTAAACAACTAAACGAGAACCCAAGCATCGAAGATGCTTTTGGGAAAAAACAAAACAACATAGACAATACAATAGATTATAAAATAGTCTATACCATAAATCATAACAACAATAACAAAATCAAAAGAACCTACTACAAACAAAATACAAACAAAAGCAAAGCAACAAAACAACAATAACAAAATCAAAACAACCTACTATCTATACAATCAACAACAAAATCAAAAACAACAAACAGCAAAACAAAAAACTCAACAAACCTAAGCAATACAATAGACCATGAAAAAGACTATACCATAAATCATAACAACAACCTATATACCCCTCCTCATCCAAAAGCCAATTGTAAAGCCTATACCTAAGGAATGGACTTTGAGATAAATTATGAAAAATCATAACAGGATAAACAACCAGACAGGTCTGTTCCACCTTAAATATAACAATGAAACCTATAACATAAACCATAACAACCTCATCATATCAACCCATCTCATCCATCTCATCCGTAAAAAAAATATTATATAATCATCATAATTGTATTGAATAAGTTTCATCAAAGCACATACAAATATACATCTTCTTACCTTATCTATTTCATAGGTGTTATTTCTAGAAATCATAATTGCTAGAAATAGTCCTAGAAAATAACAGAATTACTTTTTCAAATTTATGGAGATAATCAACATATTTTCATAATCATTTATTATGAAGATTGTGGGATTAATTACCACAGTCTGCCCCTATAGGGGAAGCCTCAGCCCCCAGCCAATATACTATCCCACCCCCCAGCATACATACCAGCATACATACAAACTAGCATATCACAACAGCATCACATCTTTCTCAATCTCAAATCTCTTTAATTACCGCAATTACCATGCCCACACCGCCCTTCATGAACTTGATGATGACCATGTCTTCTTAACCTCAGCGCGATGTAAATGGCACAGCAATTCAAACTCTTGGGGCGAAATGGAGTGAAAAAAAAATGTGTAGTGTGCGTCCCAGACTTGTTGGTGCCAGTCTTCTCAAGTTTTTTGGCAGGGTTTGCCTTTTTATCAGGCATGCATGCACCGAATGTCAAGCTTTTGAAGGCTCACTGGCATGAATGCTCTATTGAAGCAATGTCCTATTCCTACTTGACACCCTGAAACCGTGCTACCTACAGACCTTGTCAATCAAAAAAGCATCAGCCAAGAGCCCTGTTTTGCAAGTCGCCCTCCTGGTGGCGAAGCAAGCAGCACTGTTTTGAAAGTCGCCGGGAAGCCCCCCCAAGACGTGAACCATCATCATGCTCGATCTCACCCAATCATGGATAATCATGGGATGATATTGCCGCTTTTCTCAGTCTCCTTGCCGAGGTTCTCGGACCTGGGGATGATGAAGCCGTTTTTGTTGGTCACCTTGTTGCACCCGAGAAATACGGTGCAGGTGAGAAGTGCGGCGATTTGAGTCTCATCGATTATCTCGCAGGAAAGTGTGTAGTCGGGTTTCACAGTCTCCTTGCCGAGGTTCTCGGACCTGGGGATGATGAAGCCGCTTTTCTCAGTCTCCTTGCCAGGGTTCTCGGACCTGGGGATGATGATGCTGATGTTGCTTTTCTCAGTCTCCTGGGGTACGGAGAAGCAGATTAAAGACATGTGGTTGCTGCAATTGACTTTCCAATACCTTCCTTCGTCGCCGACCATCTGGCACACGAATCACCGCTTTTCACAGTCTCCTTGCCGAGGTTCTCGGACCTGGGGATGATGAAGCCGCTTTTCTCAGTCTCCTTAAGGTCGGTGTTCTGTGCCATGACGTTGTTGCAGCCCACGCACAATGCAAGGATGAGGCAAGCGAATACACTGGATTTGAGGGCCATGGCAATGCCGACACCCCTGAGCTAAAAAGCGTCCCTGAGTGGCTTGAGGAAAAACTCGCAAAAACAGCTACGGAAGAACATAAAGATGCTGAAAAATGACACAAAAATCCAAGCCCAAACAAATTCCTGTTTCAAATTTTAGAATGTTAAAGATGTTCAAATTCCAAGGTCAAGCTCTCCAATTGGCTTAAGAACATGTGGCAAATTCACAATTTCAAACCTCCAACTGGCATATTCCCAACAGCTGAGCGCCCGACAACAGGATGAAGAAGAGATTGATGACAAAGCCAAGGCGAGGAAGGGCACAGGAACATGGAGCAATCCCAGCCAATGACCCAAACGTCCAAAACACGAATTCGTGGGGAAAACAAATGAAGGGCAAAACACAAAATCACCAAAAGAGCACATCAAATCAACCATCTCATGGCTGCATCAAGTAGGCATGAGTAAGAAAAAATGAACTTACACGGCTTTCTAAAAACACTAAATTTTAAAAAGTTCATGCCTCATCAACAATCTTGGGTAATCAGTTAATTTGTAATATGTTTGGTTCAACTTTTCTGCGATCTCTTGCACAACATAATAACCTTTCAGCCAGTGGGAAGTTCTTTCTTTCTCTGTAATTGTTTTCTTTCTCATTATCTTTACTCGGTCTCCTACTTCTAAAGAAGGGTATATTCTTTCCTTCTTTGCTTTTACTGAAACATTAAGTTTTGCTCTAAACTCATTCCTTTCTTTCCTTGCTTCATTTGGAGTTAGTCCAGTAGCACTATGGACGTCTTTGTTGTTGTATGTTAGTAAAATCTCGGTTGTGTAATCTATCCATTGAATGTTATGTGTTCCTTTCTTCTCATCATTCTCAACCCTTTTAAACAGTTTATCTTTAAATGTCCTAATAAATCTTTCAGCGAAGGCTGGATGACCTCTAGTTCTGTAAAGTTCAATCCCTTCATCTTCTACTAGTTGCTGATACATCAGCCCCTTTATCAGAGGATTACATATCAGTAGGTGGCAAAACCTGGGGAGACTATCCTTTAGAATAACGGATGACAAGAGCAACACACTAAACCTATATGACATCCCCTGCCAGTTCAGTTTGATATTTAGCCACCCCTCTTATTAATGTAAAATCATAACAGCAACCAACAATACACATCACTAACTAATTGAGTTTCTTAATATTATCTTAACAAAGAAAATATTAAGAAAAATATATCCACTTTATATATGACTAGTATAAAAGTTGTAGATTTAAATGAAGCAGGTAAAGAACTACGGGTTGCTCAAAGAGCAAGCGCTGGGCAACCTTGTTGCCCACCAGCAATTGAAGAAACTAATGAAGCAGAAGAAGAACAAGCGCCAGAAATAACAAATGAAGTTGTTGAAGAAACTAAAGAAGAAACTAAAGAAGAAGAACCATTAATAGAAACACCCAAAGAAGAAGAAGAGAAACCACAAAGCACCCTACCCAAACCAAAACCAAAGCCCAAAGCCAGTCAGTTAGTTAGATGTCCAAAATGTAATAGAGAGATGACATACAAAAAATTAAGATACAGCCACAACTGCTCAACTGAACCAAAGCCAGTCAAACCTCAAGCAAATCCAAAGGGCAAAGCAAAACTGAAACCAGTGAAACCACCTCCTGAAATATATTATAGTGATGAAGAAGAAGAACAACAAACACAACCATTATCAAAATCAGTTAGAAATCAAATTCTCAAACCTCAACCATTAAACCCACAAACTGCCCTTTCACAGCATTATCAAGTGCTACAGCAACAGTTAATGAAGCAGAAGCAGGAAAAGATGAACAGCCTATGTCAAAATATGTTTTCAAGTAATGCTAAAAGGAGATAAAATAAATGTGATAATTAGGATATAAAAAAAATCTAATTATTAATATATTATGGCATTACAATTAGATGGTGGCAATACAATCATAGCAACTGAATTCATCAAGTTAGAAATCACTGGGTCTTCAAATTTAGCAACAGAAAGTTATGTCAATACAGCAATCATCAATGGAGGTGGTGGAGGTGGTGCTGATTTAACAAATTACTATAATAAATCAGAGGCAGATACATTATTAAACAATAAATGTAATAAATCAGAGACAGATACACTACTGAATGACAAACTTAATATTAACAATCCACAGGATATGACAGGCACTTTGAGACTGGGTCATATTGATGGTCTACCAAAAATAATTTTGAACGGTGTAGCATCAAGCAAAGACTTTTATGTAAATGGGGATGGTGAAATCAATGGTAATCATTTAGTAGCATCATTAGATAGTAGCGGTTATATCAAAGGTTCAAATATTCAGTCAAATACATTTAATGCTCTAAATTTAAATGATATACTTTTTCAAAGCAACAGCGATACTTATATACAATATGATGTTTCTGAAACTAAAATTGTAGCAAGTAAATTAATCCAATGTGGAGGCAATCTTAAAACCCAAGAAATAGACACCATAGCACCATTAGATTTAGTAATAAAAAGAAATAATGTCAGTATGATTGAACTTCAAGATAATCTGACGGTATTGAAAACTAAAACTCAATGTGATAATAATATTGTATGTGATAATTTTGAAAGTAAACATCTAGCAACAATCATAAACCATATTATGAACGAAAGCACCGGAGAAATGAAATTCTATGTAGGCAGTCCAGTAGTCCCCGATACAACAACTAATTTAATAATGACATTGAAAAACGGGATTATTGAATTTAATAAACCTACCAATTTAGATTTATCAGGGGACACATCAAACTGCTTGAAACTTACAAGAGAAACAGACCAACAAGTAGCTGGAACTGTTGCCGTTAATGGTGCTAAAAACGGAAGCAATGTATTAACTGTCAATGGGGCATCATACTTTTCAAACAATTTAGAATGTGTTAATAATATGTTATGTGATTATATTGAAAGTAAAAACGCATCAACCGTGATGAATTATGTAATGAAAGAGAGCACAGGAAAAATTCAATTTTATGTAGGAAGTCCTACAGTGCCTGATGCTACAACTAATTTAGTTATGACACTACAAATCAATCTAATTACATTTCATAAGCCTACAAGTCCGGCAATAGGAGGAGGTGTTGATGATACTAATTTAGTAAAATATACCGGTCAGGCATTACAAACAATAGAAGGTGATTTAGTCATAGGTGGAGGGGCTCAATTTGGTAGTTTTGATTTAACGGTTAATGGTTCTGCTTATTTTCTTTCAAGTATAGAGTTAGTCCTTGGGGCAACAGTTAATTTAGGCAGTGGTAAAGGTTATGTTCGTTCTATTAATATAGGATGTGGCAATACTGCTTATGACTATTGTATTTTTGCTTCTGGTGGATTACATCGGTTTTATGTTGGTGGTAGTCCGTTTCCTCAACACTTAAAATTTCAATTATCATTAACACAAGCTTATTTTAATGTTGATGTTGTATGTCATACAGAATTACAAACCGATGTCATCAATACAAAAAATGCTACTGATGTTGATTTGGTCTTTAAAAGGGGTGATGTTGAATATATGAAGTTTGAAGGAACGCTACAAGCAGTGGAACTAACAAAAGGTGCTAAATCAAACACTTATGATAGTATAGGTAATGCTGATGTCAGTTTTAGAAGGAACACAATAGATTTTATGTATTTTAGAAATGGTAATGTAGAGGTGAATACAGGTATGTCATTACTTGCTGAAAGTGTTAATTTTGATGTAATTGATAGTGCCACTCCTACTGATGTAGTATTTAAAAGAGGTGGTGTGAATTTCTTTACATTAGATGGCACTAAAAATATTATTGATGTTTCAACAGGTAGGGCGTTGTCATCTCAATATATTTATGGATATTATTTTTACAATAGAAATTATGGTGCTGATATGGTTTTTCAAGGTAGTAATACAACAGATGATGGTTTAGTAGAATATATGAGATGCAGAAAAGCAAATGAAGATGTTAATTTTTCAAAAGACATATATGTCAATCAAGACAAAAGAGCATATTTTCATAAAGAAACAAGTAAAAATAGTTATATAGTTAATGAAAATACAGCAGGTGTTAATCATTTCAAGCTAATCAATGAAGACCCCAACGGGGATATAAGATTTGATGCTAATAACAGTATAAGACTTTTTGTTACACCATCAAAAGTTTCTGTTCCAGCACCTTATACCTTAGAAGGTGATTTAGTAGACACTTCACAAAAAAGATAAGAAATATGAAATTGAAAAAGCAGACTTCAATTTTACAAAGATCGTAAATAGCATTAAACCTCATACTTTCAAAATGAAAGAAGAAAAAGAAATGGGAATAACTAAAAGTCATATAGGTTTTATAGCAGAGGATGTGGAAGAAAATATACCAGAAAAAGTTGAAAATATACTCGTTGAAGTGGATGGCATTAAGAAATTACGTTATGTTAAAATGGGAAGTATCACTTGGGGAGCAGTCAGAGAAATAATCAAAGAAAATGAAGACTTGAAAAGCAAAGTTGAGCATTTAGAAACCCGCTTATTTGAAGTTGAAAATTTCATTAGAGATTTTGTTAAACCAAAACCAAACGCCAAAGCAAAATCAAAAACCTAAAGAAAATTAAAATATAATATAATGTATATATGGGAAATAAACAATCTACAGTAGAGAACGGTTGTATTCAAGAATTGAGTAAAATTAATGAAGAAGAGCTAGATATTAGTAGGATAGATAAATTACAAATAAAAGCCTTAAAAGAAATCAATAGCAACATTGAAAAACTGAATAAAGAAAAGCAAACAAAAATGATATATACTTTGCCAAAAATAGATGTCTGTAATTACAGCCTCTTTCAAATTAATAATATTATTATTTCAGTATAATATCACTAATTAATATGTATTTCGGCTTCAAGACGCACCATAAACATTTTATTAATATCACTTTCCCTTAACTTTACAAATAAGAATGAGTAAGGTTGAGCATCAACTGCTGTTCTGTAAATTTCCAGCATTGTCTTTTTGTCTATCAGGGCTGACTGTTCTTGAATAAATGTGTCCAGTTCTGCTTGATTTTTCAACTTGAAGATGTATAAACTGCTTGTATTTAATCTAACTATCGGTGCCAGTGCGTTCAGTTTTTGAGAAGAGGTTATGACTGACAGACCAAAATGTCTTGATTTTGTATATAGTCCGTGTAATATCTTAATATATCTCATAAAAACTCTATCCTCTGCCCAGTCATCAATTACTAACTAGCAACTATATATTATATAACTTGTTCATTTTATTTTTCTTCTGGTATTCTATCACTTTGTGTTGTGTGTCTATGATATGAGCAAGACTTTCGGGGTCATACTCATCAAATAAAAATTGCTCTTTTTTATTATCTACATTTATATAATTCTTTTTGTATATATTTTATTACTTCTTTGTAGGCTTCATCAATATGGGCTGTGGGGCTCACTATCCAAATACGTTCAAAGCACCCCCTGTAGATTTTTAGAATGAGGTTCTGAATTAATATACCCTTTCCACCCTGTGATGCCGATACAATGATGCTTCTGAATGGTAGTTTGTCTGCTTGTGGGTATGGGCTTTGTTTGAATTCATACTGTTTTACATTGATAGGTTCAATCTTAGGAACAGCAACAGAGTTGCTCTTACGACTTTCAGTCGGAACATCAAGTTTTTTCATATAAATTATTTAGAAAGTAATTTCTAATATTCATTGTAAATGGCATATCTTATTTTGCTTGAAATGGGGTCGCGAAATCTGGAACAGACTGCCATATTGACCATCATAAGAATGTTAATTAAAAATAAAAAATCCACCCTTGGCTCTTGCCTTGTTTCCCCGACACGGTCTCTTTTTGTCACAACAACAAGCAGTAGAAGATGTTGAAGCCTTTTTGCTCTTGAATTTGTTTGATGCTATGACTCAGTTTTGAACCGCTCAAGGGTACCCTGCAGTCGTACGGGCTATGTTACACTTCTCAGATTTGTGCGTGTCATCCGTGCCATGAAAAACTCACTCCGGTTGCCTTTCGTGCTGCACCACCGGGAGTTATGGCAGGCAATCCTTGCACTTCCTGAGTTCTACAAATGCCCTGGGTTCTCTGCCGTGTTGCAGATGAGTACAGCCATGGGCATGAAAACACTGGCCAGCCTTTGTGGCAACTACGGTCTCTGGAGTACGCACCTGCTGCATTTCACGTCGCAGCGAAGTGACATGCTCCTCAGCAGCTGCCAGCTTCTTCTTCATCTGCACCAGGTTGAAAGACTGCTTGTCGATGACCGCCATCAGCTTCTCAGGAGAGGTTGATGTTGGTCCCTTCGAATGGTGGTCGAAGAGACCAGGTGTCTTGTTTCCTCCCGAATCAGATGGCTTCTCTGACTCTGCCTGTTTCAGCGCCGTGTTCTCGGCTTTCAGCTTCTCGATCTCGGTCTTCAGCTCTTCGATCTCCGCCTTATCCGCCGCTGATTGAAGGCGATTCGTCTCCACCTGCTTGTTGAGGTCAGCCAAATTGCGATCCACCTGGTCCTTGTAGAAGTTGGCCGCATCGTTGGCTGATTCGTTGGCTCTCTTGTAGCCTCGAAGTTTCGTCTCCAAGTCTTCGATCTGTGCGGCATAGGTGTCAGCCTTGTTCTTGTAGTGGTCGGACTTGAGCTCCCACTCATTGCTGTCGGCTGTGGCTGTTTCTCACTCAGATTCAATCGTTGTTGAAGATGGATCGTCCTGTTCTGCTCACTGATCAGCTCCTCCTGCATGCATCGATTTCTCGCTGCATATTCACTGGCACATTGTTCCCAAGATTCTGCCTCTTTCTTCTTGTCCGCCAGCTCTTCCGAAGCTTCTTCATAAAGTCGCTTCCGATGGTTTACTGCCCGTCGGAGTTCGGCAGCTTCATCAACATCCATGGGCTGCGGTCCATCGTCGTCCGGCAGCTCGATCTTGACCTTGGTCTTCACGAAGAGGAAGTCACAGAGCTTGTTCTTGATGTGGTCAAAATCGCGGGCACATCGCTCAAAGCAAAGAGCCATCACCACGACCACAAAGATCATCACGTAGACCCCGAAGTATGTGGTGTAGTTCGGCACCGAAGAAGACGTCATGGCCGGTGCCAAGTCGTAGGTGAAGGGTTCACCGTGGGGCGCTTGAGCCATCGTGCCCACTGCAAACATAGATGCCACCATGATCTTCTGACTGAAGGTTGATGGAAACATGCCCAAGAGAATGGAGGCGTGTCCAACCTTTACCTGTTTCTTTCCAGATTTCACCTCCTCAAGGATCTCATCATCATCTTTCATCAAATCATGTTCATCATATTCATGTACTGCAGGAAGTGTGCGGCTGATCACTGCATGATTTGGTTCATTGCGAAAACGAACTGTTCCCGTGGTCAAAAGATTGAGCATGCTGTCATGAATCATTGGCTTTGTCAAAGAGTCGCTGGTCACCAGGAAGGGTTAAGAGGCATCACTATGTAGCCGGTGCCATATAAGCAGCCGGTGCCAAAAAAGCAGCCGGTGCCAAGTGTGACTTCCAGAGACATGTTGACACCAGCACTATAGTGCTGCCGGTGCCATGTTGCATGGCCATGCAAATTTCTTCAGTTTTCAGTTCATCTTCACACCATATTTGAGCCTTTCTTTTTTCTATCAAATTGGCAACATCTGATAAAATATTGTATGATTATCAATATTTCCAAACATGTTAATGAAATACGGAGCTTCGTGGACCCCCAAAATCCTGCATTAATAAGTTGGACAAGGGTGGATATCTAATTCGGATAGAAGGAACAACACATATAGTGTATACGGGTAATTTGGATGTCGATTTCCGAACGATATCCCCAAACCAAACCATTGAGATGTCAAACGTGTTCAGGAAAAACAGAGTTTCAGGGTCTTTTCTTCAAACCGAAGTATGACATAGATTGGACAAGGAATACACGAATTCCAAAAGGTGGAATAGCAGAATATATATACTTATACCCAAATCTTTTGGATGCAAATTTCCAAACGATGTTCCCAAACCAAACCCTTTTCGGCACCAATTTCCAAAGGTGTTTAGGAAACAAGTATACTGTATACTTGCTTAGCGTGGAATTGGGCCTCAACTGTTTCAGGGTCTTAGCTTGAAATTGAACTGTTCAACATTCCCAAAAATCACCAAAAGTTGGACGAGGGTGGATATCTAATTCCTTATATACTTCCTCAAAGCAAGCATTTTGGATGCCAAAGACCAAGCACCAGCGCACCCAGATCAAATCAAAATCTTCGATTTTGCTCGTTCACTCTGGTAACATCTGAGTCCAGCGAAGGGTCGCTGCAATTGAGTACCGAAACAGCACATGTCTAGAGACATATTTTGGACTTGCCTTAATGGCTAGTTGCTTTGAACGTCGGACAAAATCTTCGTCAAGATAGTTAGCCATATACCGCATGTTGGCTTTCCAAAAGTCGTATACCCCATGCTCCAAGCTATGGGACTTTGGCCGCTGCCTCCAGCGGGTCAACCCCTTTTCAAGGGATAAAACCCCCAGTTTAGAGCTGGCTGCTCTGTACAAGAGGTAGCATTGTTCAAGTTTTTCCCATTGGGAATTCGTATGAAATCGCGCCGACTCAAGCATCACCACTTCCATCTCAGCCAACCCAGCTGTTGCTCCAGCCCTGTACCTTAGCGCCAGAATGTAAATAGTTTTGAACGACATTAAATGTTAAAGGGTTCGGAAAAAAACATATCCGGACACAAACTGTTAAAATACATATGTATATAGTAATATGTAATTTATTTTGAAGGGATCTAAAAACCATGCCTATACAGATGGGGTTGGTGAGGTGAAACATTGAAAGGAAAAACATTTTTCAACAAAAACCAAAACCAACTCATTCGAGCGTTTCTTCTTGGGATTGGAACGATCCACAAATTCCAGTAGTAGTCTTTTTTGCGATGGGATATAAATCATGTTCTATTTTTTCTTGGCCGTGAAATATTATCCCAGTATTGGCGAATATTTGCGGTTATGAAATGAAACCTTGATAAAACAAATATCACCAATATTGATGGGGTTAAAGTAAAACAGGTTTGCAACGACCATTTTTCGGATGCACATGGATCCCCATTAATTGACCAACTTCATAAACAATGTGGTATATGTTAGATTATTTTTCTCCACATCTCCCGGTCCTGCGGTTAACATTTGCTCGCACCGATTGCCATGGATCAAGGTTGTATCAGGCCCTCCAACAATCCACATTAAATATTATGCATAATATTTTACCCTCAGAGGTGAACATATTTTTGTGGGTTTTTGGAGGGTCGAAGTAAACATATCTAAACAAACTGTTACTCTGATTGTTTCAGTTTTTGTCATGTTCAAACGCAACGATTCCAAATAGTATGGTGGTCCTGATCTGAAGAGTGTATACTGACCAAGTTGCATATCTGAATCAGCTTGGGACCACTCCGCAAATTGCTTGGCAATGGAGGAAATCCAAAAAAGCATATACCGGGCAGCACTAGCATTCAGCACCTTCTGTGATATTTCCGTGTACTGGCCATGATCTGGCTTCAAAACACTACTGGTAAACAACTTTCTTTGGGCCCTTTCACCCATGGGATAGCTTTGGGACTCACACCAAGAACGGTAGCTTTGCCACATTTCATTCAGTCGGCGGTCCCGTGAACCCCCAGCAAAATAGGAAGAATCATCCGACCAATCCAGTAGGCACGATGTGATCACATCCGGCGCCAATGCCAAGTGGGTGGTATGCATGACATCCGGGAAAATTCCTTGGCTGGGATATGGGGTGGCATTGAAACAGTTCGGGGAACCCGAAACCTTGTCGGAACTTTTTGGTCAAAATTCCGAAACTGAAAAAAATCTTTTTGGCTGGGGTTCGCCATGGGCTCCAACCAGGAATGTCAGTGAGGGGGCATTTCCCATTGATATCCAGCCATTCTTGCTTTGTGACCAGCCTTGACTGTCGGGCCCAATCATGCAAGAAACAAATGCCAAAATATGATAGTGTTCTTGGAGGTGTCCTTCATAAAAACAGTTTAAGACAGCTAATGGCACATATGTCCCTTATAAAGAAACATCAGGATAAAATATGAATATGTTGGTTGTTTTGGGGGGTGTCCCTCAACAAAAACAATTCAAGACAGCTAGGGCGCGTGTTCCTATGGGATGCTTGCGGTCCAAAATTGGTGTACAAGAACTGACAAAAACCTTCGTCATCTTCGACATAGACCCATTGACATGCTCTGCAGTAGTAACAGCAGAATTGCTTCGAATAGAAACCTGATATATTTGCAAAAATTATGCCATGCAAAAAGAAAGCTGACGTTTTGGGTGTAACCATGAACAGATCGCCAAAACAAAAAACAGCAAAAAATGGGCACCAATATTGTCTCCGAGGACGGGATGGGCTAAATAAAATTCTGATGAAATCTTGGTCACCCTGGATCCCTTCAAGAACTGATGTATAGCCATCGGCAATCCATTGCCCACTGAGTACCCACCGGGATTTACAATAGTCCTTCGAGAATGGTCTGTTCCAGGGATCATGAGACGGATATCGGCCAGTACCTGGGCCAACACCGGAGAAGCAACCAATTTGCAACAGAGAAATGATAACAGGTGTCAATCTGACCTCATGTCGCATTCTTTTGATACCCGGGTTGACATGTACATGTTGTTGCCATTAAATCTTAGGGCCCTTGAGTCCTGCCGCTACTTGGGAAAAGTGTGGGCTGCTGACGATTCCGTACCAAATTCACACAGGTATAATATGCATCCAAACTTTCTTTGCAGAACAAGCTGCATAGCGCTTGGAAACTCCAACAGATTACCTCCAGGATCAGCTGTCGGGACTTATCATTGCAGTATGTTCCGCTCATACAGGACATCCTAAGTGATGGTGGAAATGGGTGGAACTAGGGAAAACAAACCAATCATAACACCATGCATCTATTGTGGATGGAAGAAATCTCACACCACCTTGGATGGTTGAAACCTCATATAGGATATACCCCATTTATGATATCTTCCAACCAGTGATATACGCATTTCACATCAACGATTTCGGCCGGTGAAGCCACGGAGCAAGATCCTGTTGTCCATGGTGCTTGCACTTTTGCAAAGAGGCAGGATCAACGTGATGATCTCGAATTTGTGTTTTCCTTATAAAATGTCTTCTCCAACCATCAAGATAGTACAAGAACCACTTGGGCAGCTAGGACTGTAAAATAATGACAAGGTGCTGTAGCTCTCTGCACCGTCCCCAAATATCCGGAGGGGAATAACCCAATCAGATGACATCTCCTTAATCGGGTTCATAAGTATGGACTTGGACAAGTGGTGCTTGCATGTTCAGCCACAAATCGCCATTTGATTACTTCAGCCATGTCACGTGAAAAACTGGATGGTTCCGGTACCAATCAGAGGCCTGTTGTTGTGCCCAAAACCTCGACAGGTCCTTAGCAATCCCAGGGTTGAAACAGGTTGACAGATATTGTATCCACATATAAAATTGAACAGTTCAAGTTCTGAATGGGGTACATCAATATAAGTGAATGAAAAACATGCAGCCAAAGAACACCTGGGTCACCAAGTAATTTGGGCGTAAGATCGACATGTGGGAAACGATACATTGCTCCAACGATTTCGTGTGGGAGAAGCACAGCGTGTTTTCCAAAATATTCTTGTTCACCATGAGCGTCCTCATACCATATAGGAACATTGATCCTCATTGAGATTTGCACTCCCAGAAACTTTGTATATTTCAAACCAAGGGCAAAGGATAAAGAGAGTTGGGGTAAAGAATTCAAAACGAACTTCGCCATCGAAAGCAAGTGGCATGAATGGTTCTGGTAGAGCTTTTCCTGAGATCATTTGTGGATACAATGCAATAATATATCAAGGCCAATTCCATGCAATAATGCACCAACCTAAATTTGCATTAGAGGGGCGCCAGGGTTGAGCGTAGGCCCACCGCTCCAAGATACGGGAAGGGCCCCAACTACTTTGGCATCCATGCAGCGATGTGATCAGTTCGAGAATTGATTTCCTGGGCATCGAGAGCTGGATTGAGAGGCAAAGAAAAATGCCAACATTTTTAACCTCCAATCACAACAGTATTGGGCTTTTGTTTTTGTTTTGCCTCTCAACCTTGCTCGTAATTTTGTTGAACAAGATCAAGACAACTCCAATAAGATGTTATTATCTTTATAGTTGATACGGCTTTGTCTGAATATTGTTTGTAGATATATTTTCTGAATGAATCCTGGTTGGGCCTGAGTGTGTATATATATAAATATATGATGTGTGTGTAGGTATACACACTGCCATTCGCAAACCACCACATTTTTCCGAGGGGCGGAACCAAACAGTGAGGAAACTTTTCCAGTCGACCTATAGGCGACAGGCGACAGGACCACAACTAATTAGTGGGCAAAACGGTCGTCATTTCAACTAATGTTTCGGCCTAAAAAACACGTTCTGGAACCCCATGAAGATATGATTGATTTAACCATAGGTACTTAAAATGAATATATGTACCAGGTGTACTTGTGACTGCGAACATAAATCTTTTAAGGATTTGGCACAGAAGGGATCGTAGCCTTTTCATCTGAACCTGCAAGGTCAAAGTCACCGACTGGTATTTTGTGTAAATGTTCATATGTGGTACTTTCCAAAAATTTGTTCATAATGAAGACTACTGAATGCGAACCACTTGATGCAGCCATAAAGATTTGAATCATGGGTCTTTGAATCAGCGGGCCTCCCCATCACCCAACATCTCCAAGAACTCATGGACCAAACCACTAACAACAGCATGGAGGTCGGTGCTACTTTCAGCAGTTGTCATCCCTATTTGGGTAGCTGCGCCCCTGAAGCAAAATGGCCAATGGGGTTGAAATCGGATCATGCTCCATGGGGTGATCAATTACTGTGGGTCCTTTCTAGATAAGACGCTTTGAATATTGGGTTTAACTAGCTGCTTTGATTCTAGTGAAATTGCTCACCCCGTTGCTCATGCAGGCTCATGCAATCGCTTCTGGCATATGCGCACATAAGGCGCGGTGAACTTGAATTGATTTTCCACGTGGAAACGTTTCTCCCTGGGTGATTGGTCAAGACTCAGCAGCTAAAGAAAGGCACCATTTTTGGGGCAGGGTGCACACGCAACAGCGACCCGAGCAAAGCATACAAACTTTGGTGGGTAAAAAAATGTTTCAAATGAATAAAATGATGTTAATCCAAAGTTTTCCAACATTGGGCCAGTTGCCATAGATCATGATTGATCCTTACCCCTTGCATGGTGTGTGATGCGTTTTGCACACACATGTCTCCCAGCGGATCATTGCCCGCCCCAATCCTAAGGTACCCTGCATCTACTGTCAAAATTATAAATTTTGTCAACTTTGTTCTGATCAGCCTTCCGTGTCCCATTCATCCTCGGGGTACTCTTCGCCATCGATATCGGGATCCTCCTCGAACTCCTCTGGCCAATCCTCCGGCCACTCTGCATCGGCTTCCGGTTTGGCCGCAGGTGCCCATTCTTCCTTCACCTTCGGCTTTTTGGGGGCCGGTGCACCTTTGGCCTTAGCAGCTGCTTTTTCGTGCTTGCGCTTCTCGGCAGCTTTGCCTGGGCGTCGGTGGGAATTAGTAACTGTTGGGTTTAACAAGTATAGCTATGGGGTTGGTATCCATGATCTGGGGAAAATAGTACAAACAAAAAGCAGTGTTTAAAACCTTGTGTCATTCCAATATTTTGGTAAGTCTAAAGGGTTATAACTGGTTCCGTAATTTTATACTTATAGAACACCCATATAGTATCATTAAGGGTTTTGAAGGGTTTGAACACAGCTCATATGGGCATAAAAAGGGCGCCATTTGATTTATCCCAGGTGCTATACAACAATAAGATCAATTAAAAACCACACCATGGGGGTATGACGAATCATTCCATGAATCGGGGTATTGCAACTGCAACATTGGGGCCGATCGATGTGGATGGGGACCTGGTGGTAACCCGAGGGAAAACGTTTTATAGATTGATCCATGTATAAAAACATATACATATATATATATGATATTAAAAAACATGTATCTATATGACTTCTCTACACATATATGTGTGTAAATATATATACATATGTATGTATTCAAATACATTATAACAGTGTATATATATATATATTATGTATGCTTCAATTGGCGGAAGCCACCAAAAAGATGGGATCCCATGTGTATCGATAAATCCTCTTTGTGCCCACATGGATTTGCAGTTTACGGGCAAATCCCAGACATCGAAAGTTTTTGGGATGATTTTTTTTTGAGAGAATTTTTTTGGGTATATTGGATCCCCCATTTTACTTGGAGGTACCAGCACATGTGGTGATCACAGCCATAGCTCCTTTTATCAAAAATATTGTGGTGTCTTCCCCCTTTTATATATATATATATAGGACGCCCTGGGCGCCACACGTCGCATGTGGCTGTCAACGAGGGAATTGGCAGCTTGCACTCGCTCAACTGAATCCTGGCAAGATCGATTCAAGAGGGGTTGGGCATATCTCAAATCCAACATAACATACCTCATATTTTCAGTCATTGTATGGAGGGAATTTTTGGCTGACATCAGTGTTTGGATTTGATGGGTTCAATGAAAACTGATTTACTGATGCAAAGCCCGTTTGTTTCTATACTTGGGATTTTTTGGTTTATCAAAGGTTTATGAATCATCATGAGCATCAGGCCTCCAGCACAGATTCTTTGGCTTCCAACAGCTTCGAATAGGAGTCAAAAGGCTCGGCCTTGAAGATCATATCTGAAATCCTAAGGGCGCAAATAAAGAATTGTCCCAAAATTTGATGGGTCGTGGGAAAACAAATGGGGGCCCGACTTTTCCACCAGTGCTGTGAGGTCCTTGTAGGTTGCCCCCAACTGTGCAATGATCGCCTGAAGGTTTGGATCGGCGTAATATGCACCAATTGGGCAAACCAGGCATAATAAGTTGAATACTTTTCCCCTCATGAAAGACAGATCGATTGGGGCTAAACCGCCTCCTGGTGAGGGATTCCACTTGACTTTAAGCTTTCAGCTGCAGCGCGGGCATTCGAAGCCAACTTGCCACACCTTGCACAACAAACAATAGGTAGTGGAAATATGTTCCACACAAGGTAATTAAAGTAAACCACGCATGCATGCATGCATGCATGCATGGACACATTCCCGTTGAACACAGCAGTATCGGGTTGTTTGTAACTTGTATGCCATTCAAATTCCGACTGCATACAACAATCGGTGTATCAGCTGGTATAAGGTCAAAAGAATATATACGTATATACGGTTGTTTACATATGCCCCATTGTTTGGCTACTAACTGTCAAATTAAAGGACTTGGTTCAAATTTGACCTTATACCCTGGAATCAGACCCACAAATATGGGCCCCCAACGCTTCCAGTTTGGCTTTGAACTCCTTCTTCTTCCGGTCATCCTCGCTCAGCTCCTTAGCAGCCTGGCAGCGAAGGAATGGCTGGTGGGATGTGGCTTCGATGTGGTGGGATCGATCTGGCTGCAAGTTCGCTGGCAATGGTCAATAAGGACCCGGGAGGGCAAGGCTGGTTTCACAAAAATGGGATAAATCAATAGAAGCTGCATAAACCCCAGCCTTCCGAGTACTGGTACTTTTTGTCTTCCCTCCGGCTTTTCCAGTCTTAGTCTTTCCTTTGGAACCCTTGCCCGAGTCTGCAGACGGGGCCCCTTTCCGACTGAACTCGGCTGCCCGTCCCACAAGAGTGTCTGCAATTGCAGCTCTGGCCGCTTTGTTGGCGGGAACTGATCCTTTTCCAGTGACCTTTGTTCCAACTTCTCGGCTTTGCTTACTCACCCCAGACCCCTCTCGGAACACCCAGTAAAGGCGCATTTCCGTGTCCTCCCCCGTGAAGTCTTGGGGGTGACAACGGCCTGCCTGGACATTGATAATTTTTTCCTGTAAGAAGCGCTGTTCCGCTTCCGAAGTAAATTCCTGCCTCAGCTGGCACAGGGGCAATTCCACCCACTTTGCTTTGTCCTCTTCTTTTGACATCTCCGCGTAGCTTGCCTCAATAGTCATTTCTGCCATCGACACTGGGTCGAGCATAAATGCCTTAAGCAAGGCAAATTTCTCATCAGCAGTCACCGCATTTTGATACTTTTGCAAAAGGCCTGGGCGAAGACCTGCCATGGCCGGAAACAATAATAAAAAGAATAAATAGAACATGTTGAACAGGTCATCTATAGATCCATATATTTGTCTACATTATATATATATATATACATACATTTCTTTTATTTATACAATAGCTGTAAATATAAATATTATATACGTATGTAATTGCCATATACATCTCAAGATTTGGTTACCTAAAAGTGGGCGATCCCAACCTCCTTGTTGCATACGACGACGAAGAGCTTCCCGTTGACGTTTTCGTTCGTCAGGGGGCAGCTCATCAATCGAGGTCATCGCCTGCACGAGCATGCACTGGGGAAACCCGTTTTTTCTTGGGAATTGTTGAATTTCAGACTTGATTAGCAAGCCTTGATTCGGTCCTTATCTTCATCTTTCAGCAATTTCACCTAAGCTGGTTATATTGATAAAGGTTGGATAGACAACAAAAATCACAGAGTAAACCAGAGGCCGATGAATGAATAAACAAACTGAACAAATAGATAGATAGATAGATATATATATATATCTATCTATCTATTCTATCTATTCTATCTATCTATCTATCTATCTATCTATCTATCTATCTACGTATCTATCTATCTATCTATCTATCTATCTATCTATCTATCTATCTATCTATCTATCTATCTATCTATCTATCTATCTATCTATCTATCTATCTATCTATCTATCTATGTAATATATAAGGCCCTGGCCCGTCTTGTTTTCCCGGTGGCATCAACAAGGGGAGTCATTGGCACATCTCCGGTACCATCGCTCATCACCGATGTACTTCGCCGTAAGATACCTGCAGGCCTTAGCACAAACACATATGAAACCCACTTATCTTTTACAAGGCACGCACCCGTATAAAAACAGCACACATATGTTTTATTCAATATAAATATATTATGTTGAATCAGAACTGAGAAAATGACTGTGCCGTTTTCTCTTCACTGGATCCTTGCATGGGGACACACCATAAAAGGCACGATCTTGCTAGCAGGGTTTAAGAACACACACGCACACACAGGATATTGTCCTGCAGCTGCATCAAGATCTAGACGCTTCTTGCACTCCGGGGTGACAGCAGGTGGTGATGAAGAGGCCGAAGTCGGTGGGGATGGCAAAGGTGTGCCTGTTCCCTCAGGCGGTGTGGTGGCAGGCATGGCAGGCGAGGTGGAAACTTCACCTAGGTCTGGGTTCGAGAACTTCTTCCAGTAGTTCTTGTATGCATTCTGCTGGTCAGGTGTGAGTTTGGGCAAGGCATCGTCAGGCACCTTTGAAGTAGAAGTTGCATCATCACTGACATCGGGTCTGGGTACGGAGGCCTTTGCTGAACCAGGTTCTGCAGGTGCAGACCCCTTGCCCTTACCCCTTGCAGGTTTAGGCGCTGCCTTTGCAGGTTCTGCAGGTTCAGACGTAGCAACTGAAAGAGGGCTGGGGGAGGTTCGTTTCTCTGAAATTTCCATCTTTTTGAGCCAGTTGTCGAACTCAACCAAGTCATCCCGACCACCAGCCCCAAAGTTTGTTTTGTGGAACTTGGAAACAAACTGGTCGTAGTATGGGTGTGCCGTGGCAACCTTCAAATTCTTTACCACAGCTGGGCCATCCAAAGTCTTGACCCATGCCTTGACCTTGGATTCATGCTCACTGAGGATCTGAATAGGTAACTTGCCACGATCATCCTCAGTCATCCCACCAAACCCACTGGCCAGTGTAGGGGGGAGTGGTGCACTGGTTGCGGTCTCCTTTGGTGCAGGCTTCTCAGGCATGGTAGCCCCCGGCTCTTCCGTCTTCTGGTCATCTTTCGGGCTGTCCTTATATAGGGTCTATAGGACACTGAAAACGAGCATGGGGGAAAAATATAAAGAGATTTGACAATCATCCAACAAAACCAACCATCACAATTAAGTTGTTCAATCAAGATTCGGTTCGTGCAGGAGTGGTGGTGGTCTTTGGGGTCTCATCTTTCGAAGCTTCCTTGCCCTCGCCCTTCTTTCCCAAAGGTTTCCCCTTTCCCTTGAAAGGTTTCCCCTTTCCCTTATCAGGTGTAGGGAACGGTTTGCCCTTTCCCTTATCAGGTGTAGGGAACGGTTTCCCCTTTCCCTTATCAGGCGTAGGGAAAGGTTTGCCCTTTCCCTTAAGGTCAGGTGTAAGGCTCTTGCCATCTCTGGACCCCTTGGTTTCCGATCCTTTGGATGCCTTTCCTTTCAGCCCTTTGTCAAAGGCACCTGGAGAACCCTTTTGAAGGTCCTTTGATTTGCCAGCACCCTGGCCCTTCGACGGGTAGCCCATGGCCACTAGATCAGCCGGTATAGGCCACTCAGAAAAAAAAGACTAATCCTTGAATCCAAATGTATACACAACGACGGTCAATTTCCAATCAAGTAATGTGGTATGACAGGTTGCCCAACTTTATAGTCCGTCCGTACCACAGCTGGCAAAGAACGCAAACTGACACGAAAAAGAAACGCAAATAATCTGGAAAATTGGTAAACTATTTTTCCAAAATTGACTGGCCCAGTGACACGACTTGACACGAATTCATGTCTTATATGGTTCCGTTGGCACGAGTTGACACGAAATGACACGAAACTTGGGGAGGGGGGGCATCCAAAAAAAAACCACACCGGTGACACGAGTTGACACGAAATGACACGAATTCATGTCTCATATGGTTCCGTTGGCACGAATTGACACGAAATGACACGAAACTTGGGGAGCGGGGGCATCCAAAAAAAAGCCACACCGGTGACACGAGTTGACACGAAATGACACGAATTCATGTCTCATATGGTTCCGTTGGCACGAATTGACACGAAATGACACGGAACTTGGGGAGGGGGGACGTCCCAAAAAAAGCCACACCGGTGACACGAGTTGACACGAAATGACACGAATTCATGTCTCATATGGTTCCGTTGGCACGAATTGACACGAAATGACACGGAACTTGGGGAGGGGGGATGTCCCAAAAAAAGCCACACCGGTGACACGAGTTGACACGAAATGACACGAATTCATGTCTCATATGGTTCCGTTGGCACGAATTGACAAGAAATGACACGGAACTTGGGGAGGTGGGGCAGCCCTTAAAAGCCACACCGGTGACACACGCAACACGAAATGTACACGAATTCATTTCATATATCGTTGACACGAAAATACACGAAACGGAACGTACTGGGGGTAGCGTGGGTGGGGGGTGGGGTGGTGTATACAAAAAAGTCACACGGTAAAATGAGCCGACGTTAATATTGATTTTTGGTTATATATATATTGTCTGTTCGTATGGCTTCTATATGATTCGTTTCAAGTCGTGTCAGGTCGAAAGATCTTGGGAGTCGAAAGATGATATTTTCCCACTTGCAGCTACTGCGTATATCGGACAAAACACTGTATATCTCAAAGGCGCCTGATGGATGGGTTTCCCATAAACAAAACAGTCTATTGTTGTGGATATATATATATATTTATATTTACAAATGATCTTTTGTTGGTTTCCCCTCTCCCATCTCACAGGCATGAGCCACGAAGTGTTAAAAATCCAATTAGCCCTAATGGTTCTGGATGCCTTCCAGCCCCGAGTCATCGGACTCATGGCCATCCAAATCCTGGAAAGCCAAACCTTGGTCCGGCAGGACCACGTGTTGCGATTCCGGGATGGTGTCAAAGTGCTCCTTCAGCGCTTGGCCAACCTGGGCTGCATGGCGTCGATGGATCAAATCGATGGGGCTTTCTATCAATATATATATATATATATATACATATATATATATATATAAATATACAAATTATATTGGCTTAAAGCACGTGAATAAACGTATTCATATTTAAATACATTTTCTGATTTATATATATATATATATTTTTTTTAAGTATATATGTAGAAAAATACAGACATGTATATATATATATATATACGTATAAGTAGAACAATATTTATATATATATAAATACATTATATGTGGGTTGACGATATTCAATCTATACTATCAATTGTGGCAGGAAAGCAGTATCCAATTTATCATTCTATGGGTAAACCCCAATTGGTTGGACCAAGTCTTTGTCAGGTATACCTGCACTTTCGTGCGTTTAAGAAATTCAAAAACCGGCCTTTCAAATTGTTTGGGAAACCGCCAGCACAGAAAAACATATCCACATAACTATTTTGAATTTAAAGCCACCAATTGTATCTGGCTTACCCCAAATCCCATTTTATACTGCAAGGTTGGTGAGCTTGGATAAGGAGTGTCTCAACTGATAATTATGATTCTATGTGGACCCGGGCTTGTTCTTCAAAACATAATGAAGTATCCTTGCCATATACCCATAAAGACAAAGGAGCATCCAATCCCAGATTGCCAGGATAGCATTGAGTGGCCTTCAGATGTTTTCCACCGGCCTCAGCGGCCGGCAAAAATGTTGGGGATTGCCTGATATAGTTGGGGGAATAGTTTCAAAGCCTGGTTATATATTGCCTATATAGATAACAATACAGTATGATATTGCCATCTGATGCTTGACTTACATCTATGTGGGATCTACTGAAAACCCTTCTAAGTCGATATGGCCGCCAGGCCCACTAAGCTTATATATGAAGCTGGCCATTCCTCAATCACCGGGAAGAACTGTTCAGACATATATAGATATATAGGGTGAATCGCACCTGTTCACCAACTATAGCGCTTCAAAACCACATGATCTGAATTAAGTTTGTTTTGCATGGTGCTGAAAATGTTGCGTTTCCAAAAACAAGTTCAAAGCCTGCCAATTTGAACAATGACTTTCAATTGAAGATTGATCGAAATCAGCCAGAGACGAAATTGGTTTTACAGATAGGCCCCCTTGCATCATATAAAGACTAAATGACTAAATCTGGATGCACACACACACATATATATATATGTCCATTTACGAATACAAACCAACATGACGCCTGAGGAAAGATACATGTTGAGGATTTTACATGCCCGCGAAAAGTTATGAAAAGCAGTCCGGAAAAACACCGTCTAATGTTTTACTGCTGCATAATCCCCCAAATATTCTTGGCTTTGCAGCCTGGAAAAAACCCCGGGGCCCCCACGCATCTTGTGCGCCCTTCTCCATCAATATAAGTGCGCGCTGTCTGAAGCTTGAGGAAAGATCTGATGCGCTGAAGCTGCTTCCTGCATCGCGGTGGGATACATCATGGTGGTGGCGAAACTGGGTGGCACCAATTAATTTTCATTAAAACGATCGATGCACCTCTTCAGTGTTGTAGGCTGGAAGGCCAATTTGTAGAGAAATGGGCAAGTTCCAAAAAAGGTTACCTAAGCAACACAGGGGCAACATTTGCAACCAGGGATAAAATCTAGTGCAATCATTTTTTGAACCTACCAATTTGCAATCGTGTTACCGGCTTCAGTGTAGGTGCATTGAACGCACCCAGAGAAGTGTTCACACGCCGGGCACGGTGACGTTTCAGCAGTCTCCTAACTGGCCTATATTGAAAGAGCAGTGAACTTGTCGGCTGCTCCACTACATAGTATATGCCCTTCTTGTAGCACAACTCCAACCTAGCCAGTGGAAATCGCGGGGGTCCGGGGTCAGCTTTCGGAAAATGAAATTGGCAATATATATATATAATGTCAACCCCGGATTAATAAACCATGGTTTATTAATTAGGGGGGTACTCCTCCAATAGTCATAATATGATACTTAAATGGTACCCTCCCAATTAAACAATCTAGGGGTTTATTAATCCAGGGTTGACATTATATGCATTTTGGACTATACTGTGCCTCTGGGAAAAACATTTGAGGACAGGACAGGTAACATAGCCTTCTGGCTAGGCGATTTCCCTCCTTTGTTGACCTGAATTGTGTCCATCCTTTGGGTCGTAAAAGATGACGTCGTGTGGATCCTTGTGACCTTATATACGGGCTTCATGTCTGCAAGTGACCACATCGATCTGCATATATAGTCACCCCCATGTCTTGTTTGTTTCTTTAGCCCAAGGCTCATAAATATCCACGAAGCACAGGGAATCGCGAACCATGCGACTCCGGAAATCTTCATATGACGAACCTAAGCCCCAACTTGCACATACAATATATGCGTGTATATACGTACATCTTACATCTTCATTTATGTGGTTGTATCTATCACATATATGATGCATATATATATATAGTTATTTATTCATACGTGCCATATATACACGCAAAACATTCATACATATTTATACATACATATATATATATATGTAATATGTAAACATGTGTATCAGCCTCAACATTCCAAGATCTTATGTGCTACCAAGTTGCATAGTTCACCGCAAGGATGAACCCAAACTGTGTCAGGAGGTTCATCTTCTGGGAATAGGCCACCTCAATCATTGAACATATATTGAGGCACGCGCTATTTGGGTGTGTGTAAATGTCAATTTCAACCAGCAGCACCCTAGTTAACTATTTCAAATTGTTCATGATTTCGTAGGGGTTGAAACTGCTCCAGCTTTGGCACAAATTTGCCATCAAGGGGCGTCAAAAGCCCGGGAAGTCAACCCACAAAGCTGCGCTCCACTATGGAGAATATGTTCACCTGTCATACAGACCATATACTGGATTCGACCATGGAACACATCGATGAGACCACAACTGACGGGATGTACATGTTTGTGCGACATTGCTTTGCAAATATAAATGCGCTGGCCTGCACATATTTCCAAAAAATGGCTGGCTTGGCTCGGGTCCACTTCATCCAAGCCTCAAACCAGTTTGAACTTCTCAATCAGAAATGTTCAACTAGACGTAAATGTTTGTACTGTATGTTTTTTTTTCCAAGAAGCTTTTCACCAAACAGGTGAGCAATATGGCCAGTTGGCTAAACCGCATGGCTTCAGAACACACGGGCTCGCGATATAATACTGATACGAACTCTGGTTTACATATGTTTGGTGATGACACAACTTGATCATGTGAAAATGGACATATTTAAACTACCCCCAAATTTGGCTAGAGAGAGAAAGATATATATATATATATATAATATATATATATATATATATGGTATTAATTGGTAGTTCTCTATGTTTTTTCCACATGCATGCGTGAGCCCTTCAAGACTGCGCTGCGCAACAAGCTCAGGATCGGTTCGTGGCTGCTGGTGGTGCACGGCGATCACTCCTGGAATCCCTTGCAAGCTTGACGCATGGAGGACCAGCTGTGGGATTTGTTTTGACATCTCCAGCAAACCCCAATATGGTCTAAAGATCGGACGTCTGGACAGCTTTGCAATCCAGTTTCCCCAAATGCGAAGACATGTTGCAGGTAAAACCTGTTCAACCGAATTGGCCAACTTGATTGTATTGGCATATGATGTGGCATGGGAACCTAGAACTCGTCATTCCATGTTGGAAAGCCAACGGCCTGACATCTAGCTGCTTTACTAGATATACCTTCTACGCCTTTGCTCATGCGGGGGCAGAGCATCAACAATAGCTGCTCGCTCCGCTGAATCCTTCCACCTTAGAATCACACCAAAGGAATGGGATCCCTTAAAACAAAGAACATTATAGTTACCATGTTGTCTTTACAAAATGGTTACCCCTGTAGTATATGAGGCTTCTACCGCTGTTCCTTCTCCTTCGCAGAGACACCTTCGCCTTTCAACCTTAGATTGGATTGGGAGCATGAGATGAATCACCTGCCCTTTTTTTTTGACACCCAGAAATGATAAAAGGACACCCCAAATGATATTCAACATTATGTGGTCTTTGCATATTGCATATATCTATATGGGACATTTGAAGGTGTTCAAAATCATAGGTAAAACAAATGTGAATGCACGGGATATATAATGCGTATATTTGATATGTAAGTATTCAAAAACCTGTGTACATGTGAATATGTATGTAAGTTGATCTATCTTCGTTTGTATGTGCGTGTAGTGTACTAGCTGCTGCAAGCACATGCAAAAAAATGAATTGCAATACACCATTCCCAGATCTTGTTTCAAGGTCGGTCGGCTCAGGGTTGAAAAAAATGGGTGCGCATTGCATTGCAAAATAGCTATGAAATAGGGTTGGGTCTGAATTGGACTCGGAACTTCTGAAAGAAGCTTTCCTTCGCTTCAGCGTAGGGAGTTTTCGACTTTTCCTTTGCGGCTTCTTTCCCTGACTTCTTGGCCACCTTGGCCTTTGCCTTGCTCTTGGGTTTCCCAGACTTACCTCCCTTACCTTTCCCTTTTTTCCCCTTGCCCTTTCCACTCCCTTTGTTGCCCTCCGCTTTGGCCTCCTTGGTTGCTGCAACCAACAGCCGCTGACAATGTGGTGTGACCGGGGTCTGTTTCCCATAGCACCTCATCATGACGTCGGCCGGGATGCCGGACACCGTGCCCTTCACATCCAAATCGAACGGTTCCTGAGATCACTGGGATCTTAGCGGGTGAAATTAAGAAAAATGAAGGGGTAACCAATATTTTTGGCACAAGATGGGTGAGAATATATATAAATATACATATGATATATATTATGTATGTATGTATGTATGTATGTATGTATGTATGTATGTATGTATGTTTGTTTGTTTGTTTGTTTGTATGTATGTATGTATGTATGTATGTATGTATGCATGCATGTATGTATGTATGTATATATGTATGTATGTATGTATGTTTGTTTGTATGTATGTATGTATGCATGCATGTATGTATGTATGGCTGTGAGACTTCTTGCTGCCACAGCGCAGGACCAGCAGTGGATCTTTCTTTCGATGTCTCCTGCGACCAGCGGGAGTTGTTGGCCGAGGCGCCATATTATATGCTGGCAGCCCAAATTAGTTTTGACACTAAAAAGTATGGCCAGAATCCTTGTGAACCGCAGCAGCTTTGGTAGGCCTAGGTCCCAGTATCAACACTTCTTAACAAGAGTTCAAAAGCATGTGGGGCTCAGCAATTACATCTAAATCAAGTTACTGGATTGATATGGGATGATAAGGTGTCACTGAGGCCCACACGGGGCAGTGATTTCAGGGATGTTTTCCATTGGCACGTCCTGCCAGATGTTGGATTTACGGGGCACTCTTATTCCCACGGTCTGCTTTTTGATTTTGGAAATATGAAATGTTACTTATGTCGGGGGTCCTCAAGAGCAGCTGGAGTAGACCCACCAGAAGGCTCGAATATCTTGTCCAACTCATTCTCAAGCTCACCCAGAAATTCATTCATGATGGGGTCAGCAATTTGGGGCTCATCCCATTCGCTACCCCAATCCCAGCCTTTCCAGAACTGATCATAAGGGACAACATCGTCACCCCATGACTGGTTGATATCTTCAGATCCATCATCCATAGGCTTTTCATTGACCGAATCCTCTAGACAAGAACCCGCTCCACCCCACCATGGATCATTGCCTTCATAGGCCAGATCCCAGTGATTGGTACTTTCAGGGATGTCCCCATGAACATCACCGGTGGCCCAAGACTCATCGCTACCATTCATGGACTCATCAATGTTGGAAGCGATCCAGGCCTTGGCAGTCGAATGGTCCGTGTCGTCCTGAAACAAGGCAGGATCCGGGGAACCCAGGTAGAGGATCAGGTCGGTCAGGTCTTCAATTTCATCGGTGTCATCACCTAGGAATTTCCATGACTCTACAGTAAAGGGCGTCGTGTAAGCCTCAAACTGTTCCACAGCGGGATGTTGACGTGCATCTTCAACCAGCAGTCGGAAATAATCCTCATGAGGCACATCCCACAGAAACGATGAAACACCATCCCGGTCGGTGCAGCCCTTCTCCCCCAAGAAGAGGACTAAGTCATCAAGGGTCAATGGAAGCAAAGCACCATCCTTACCATAGTATTGCGGCTGCTTGTTGCCACTCTTGTCAACACTGGTACCCTCGGCATTGGGATCACATCCTTCGGAATGGCAAAAGTTGGGTTTCACTGGATTCTCCCCACTCAGCACTAGGCCATTCAGAATCATACTCTTCCCACATTTCGGAATCCCATGTGTGGTTTTGATCGGGACCCCATTCACCATAGGGCCATTCAGGGTCCCACTGTTCATGATCACCTCCCCATTCAGGATCAGTATTGGGATCAGCGGGCTCTTTCCACCAACCACGGGGATACTCATCTACCTCGGAATAGCCATTCGAAGGATTGGGATCTGCAAGGGGTTCGTCGTCACCCTCATGCCATGGCCATGGTTCACCCCCAAAAGACTCATAGGTGTCTTCCTCCGGCTCCATAGAGTCCTTAAACAACAAATGGGGGAGTATCCCCAAATTGAAAGCTGGGAGTTTGGATTGAATCGGTGATTGCTAACCATTAAATGTGCATCCCACTTAGTAAATAATTTTTGCCCACACATTTATAATTTGTGATAATTGGTAATAATTGGTGGTATTCCATATGTATAGCTAGGGATATTCCATATATTATAACTATATGAGTCTATAACCCAAATACTGAGCGGGATACACCCCAAAGTACATATACCCACACCCAATAGACAAAGCAGGTAGGAAGATCGTCGTTTCTTTTAGTGACCAACCATCAGACTTGCACGTGAATAGAAGATGCACATGTGTGTAAATCAAGATGCAGGGTTTCATTAAATTAGAGAACCCGACATAACATGTTTGCATCCTAGGTTCTCCTCGCAAGTCAGCCACTGGACTGTCCACAGTGAAAACCTGGTCACCGTGGTCCTCCACCTTTGTAGATCCGTAACTCTCATCACCTTTTGAAGCCACGTAACCCAAAGAGGCCGGGCTGCCCCCCGAGGAATCTAAGAAGTCCCCACTACGTGACCCCGTACCACAGTTGGTGCAACTAGGGCCATGGAGGCAAAACCAAATGCACAGCTTGCAATCATAGTTGCACATGTCGACCGCGTTCGGCACGACCCAAATGTCCTGCCCCTTGTACTTGGCCCAATATCCATAGTCATCACTGTCAGCAACAGTAGATTGGTACTCCTATACAGGGAACTATCAGATCTGTCAGTGTTGCCAAGAGTATAAGTCATGTTTGTTTGGGTTCCACAACAAATATATAGTCAGAAAAAAACACTACTGACACTCCTGGTCGTCATCATGATCATCGGCCGAATCCATCAGTGGTGCCTAGGATCAAACTGAAAAAATAACATGGGGTTCATGAATATTCACTTTAACAAACATCAGTCACGTGTCTTGAATGCGACTGAGGGTCCTTGGATTTTTCCCTCAGTTTGAAAACTCTGTTTGACTTTCTAAGATTCCAGTATCTACATATGTGTTCAATTCATAGGCCAGTTGGCTGAGATACAAATAGATATTTTATGCGTCGATTTATTTCGATGGGTTGCCAAAAAAAAATGACTGCACATCTGAACAACCTATAGGAATTGGGGATCATATACCGTTTTATTGGTAGCCCAGTCTCTCGAGATCAGCGTCACAGGCACCAATGGCTTCATCACTGCTGCTCGACCTGGCAAGGAGAGACTAGGGTGATGGGATGGCCTGGATACAAGATCATGTTTTACATAGTTTTTGCATAAACCTGCATGTATATATTGTATATAAATAGATGCAAATTATTACATCTGATGAAACATACATATGTATATTTGAACTTAGATAGATAGATAGATAGATAGATAGATAGATATATGTATATGTAAATATGAAAACATGTTTATGTCTGCAAATATTTGTATCTAGCTGGGTTTTACATTTATATATGTATACATCTGTAAATGCTATGTGTAGATGTATATATGAAACTTTCTATGTATTCGGAATTGTATCTGTATTTGTATGTCCGTGTATATGTGTGTTTGTGCGTAAATGCATATGTGCCAATGATCTGGTGGTTTTGGTGGCAGGGGAAGTGGAATGCATAAGCGTTCATCAACAAACAGATGTGTATATCTTATATGGTCATTTGAAGTTTTTATTTGTTGTTTTTTGAGATTCCTTCAAAAAACATCCTGGATGTATACAAACCGGGTATATATAGTTTATGGTTCATTGTTGGGGCAAATAAGGCTACACCTGGATTCCCTGTTGGGCCCTGCCTCAAGGATTCGAGGTACCACTGGGCATCCTCCTCCTGATGAAATTGTGAACAGATTGGATTGGGGGTTACCTACTTGTAGTGTGAAACAATGACTAAATGGGATTTGAAGAGAAATTCATGACATTCAATTTCCTCTTTCAATGCAATCGAAAATGCATCACTAAATCCCACTAAGATTCACATAGATTTTCCCGGCCTCCATGGGCAAAGTGTCTGTCCAATCCATGGACAGCTGCCGGTAAGCAGGGAAGCGCATCGACGAGCCACGATTCTTGCGGGAACGTTGGCACAGATGCTGCACTACCTTTGCCTGCTGTTCAATCCACAGCTCAAGTGGCATCCCTGGCAACCGTGGTACTTCCACATTTGGCATCGACAGTAAGGTTTGAATAGCCATTCGACAAGCTGCTTTAGTAAAGAATTTTCTTTCCATGGGGATGTGGCTAGCCCAATCAAAAGCAAACCTAGCGTTATGGCTTTTCAAACTACCAGCTGGACTTAAGGCCCCAGTCTGACGGAGCCTCACCCCACCATCTTTGTCGATGCATTCACGGTAAAGGGATTCAGCAATAAATTTGGCCCTCGAGACAAGATCCTTTCCTATTTCCTCTGCCATTGCGATCCCCCAAAAATTTCCTTCGAGCCACATTGCCCGGCACCAGGAGTATATATGAGTGGCAACACTATGGTCAAAACGATCAATGGTGTACACCCAGATCGAGGGATTCCGGAAGAAAGGTCGATTTTGGGCTGGCGCAATTCCAATGCAATAAGTGGTCAGCTGAAATTTGCTACAGTAGCAACCATGGATGAATAAACCACCGTTTATTACTGTAATTGTATATGTAGGGGGTGGTCCCCACTAGTGGAAATCTATATAGTTAGATAAGAGGTGGTTTATTACTCCAGGGTTGACATCATAACTAATAAATAAACACACACAGATATATTGAAAAAAAGGAATGTACTAAACCGGATGTGGTTGGTGGATCCAGCCACAGTGATGCCAAATCGACCACCCGTAGGTTAAAGGGAAGATGTGCTAACCCTAAATCCACTAGTTGTGCTCCATTTTTTTTGAGGAAAGATTCAGGGAAGATGCGGTATCATATGATGTTCCCTCCGATTTTTTTTTAACGGGTCCCACTGTATAGATAGAAAGATAGGTAGATAGATAGATAGATATAGGTAGGTAGATAGATAGAGAGATAGACAGATAGATAGAAAGATAGATAGATAGATAGACAGATAGATAGACAGATAGATAGATAGATAGAGGTAGATACAGCAAGATAGATATAGATAGGTAACTCATCTACAACCTTGCAAAACCCGATGTCAACCAATGGGGAATCACCCTGGGGATGTCGCTCGGCTGGTGCACCACCAAATTCGAAAGAGTTTTTAAAATGGTACCACCAAATCATAAATCTTTATATGGTTGTCCATTACACATCATCAATCTTGGGGTTTGAAAATGCCCATATTTTTCTTCCCATCAAGTCCGGCGTTCCCTATATTTCAGGCGCCCTGTGGATCTCAAATGGATCGATGTTTGCACTCTACATATATATATATATATATATATATGTGCATGTATATATATATATAATCCGGTCCTCACCATTCAATGTGATCCCCCAAAACATGTTAATTACTTGAAGAAGGTATCAACGCCTAATTACGGTTCATAATATAGTGTACAAAATATGTTTATCAGATGTTGCCTTTTTTTCGCAAGCGGCGTGAGGTTTTAAGCACCAAAATTCTCTGTTTCAGCATCAAACACATGTGAGTTTGCAAACTCATGTCTGTGTTTCAGCTGAAATCTGACAGCCAAAAAGGTAACAAAACCAGTAAGCTGCCGGTGCCACAGGCTACTTGGCACCAGCAGCTTAGTAGTGCCGGTGTCACATGCTTTGTTGGTAGCATCCTCACATCATCTTAACATGCTAGGATGCAGTGCTAAGATGCCGGTGCCAGAAAAGCTTCCGGTTAACCCTTCCTGGCATGCACTGTGTTGGAATCAATGTCAAGAGGCGCATGCGACCAGACAGGCGGCACTCTTTTAAACTCAGGATGTACAGTCTCTGTGACTTGTCCTGTGGCAGAGTGCGCAAGCCAGTGGTGAGCTCGAAGACGTCGCGGCAGTCGCCGTAGAAGTCGATGGGCAGCCGCGGATCTCCTTCTTCTTGAACTTGAATCAACTCCTTGATGGAAGGTTGAGGTTTTGGGTGATGAAATTCTGCAAGTCGAACCATCACCAAGGTACTTGCTTCCATGCCTCCCACCATTGACAGCGTCTCTGCATGACTTGTAGAGTAGGAGATTCTCTTTGCCTTGGAGCCTGAAGCATGTAGAACGTGAAGTGTTCCACCATGTTGGTCCACCGTGCCTTCTCCATAGCCATCCTTGAACTCCACCTCGTTCGGCATGTTGGTGCCATAGAACTTGTCCTCTGCCAAGCCGATGATCAGGCCTTCCTGTGCATAGCTTCTGCCCTTAGATGCTGCTGATGCATCGTGAATCATCGTGAATGCACATGAGCCGCACGTTGGGGTTCTCCATGATGCGATAGTGCAAGCCCAGATCGGCATAGTCGCGGATCTTGATGAGGATGGAGTTGGCCTGCTTGATGTCCTTGACTTCTGCTGTGGTCACTCGGCTCTGTAGAACTGAGACATCAGCGATCACGTCCAGTCGAGTTGCGGTGATCCACAAAAGGGCTCCTAAAATGGAGCGGAACGTAGATGTCTCTTCCTTGGTGAGCTTGGAGGATTCATCGCGTTGAGGAACTGCAACGGGTTTCAGTTTCATCGCAAAGTCACGTTGATGGATCTTGTACCGGCAGGAGTTCTCTCATAGCGACAGCCACAACAATGGTCGAAGGGAAGTTTCTGTCGGCTCACCTTCTTGAAGCGCTTGACCATGTTGTCAGCCATGTCATCAATCCAGGATGTGGTTCCAGTCATTGCAATGTCATCCACATGAGTTGTTGCCATCGCAGTCAAAGAAGAGTCCTTATCCTTCCAAAGAAAAGTGCAGTCATCCAAATGTGATCCAATGCCTCCTTGAGCTTTGATGAATTGGTGCAGACAAAGTTGCCAAGCAAGAGGTGCATCGTTGAGACCGTAGACGGGCTTCGTGCACAAGAGGCCGTACTGGGTTGCCGTCACCTCGTCCATGCCAGCAAAGTCGCTGCTCAATTCGCTCAGGTGTCTGAAGACATTCAAAGGGGGCAAAATGATCACCACTCGATGAGGAGCGTCAACTCCCAACTGCTTCAGGGCCTTCTGGATCTCAGCAAAAGAAAAGCCCTTGAGGAAGGCACCTGCGATGTCAATGCTCTCGACAGTGCGCTGCTTCTTTCGGGCAGCTTGGGAGATCAACAGCCTCTGAGACAGACGTGTTGCCGTAGTGGAACGGGTCGTGAGGAGGTCCTTCTGCTGGTCCAGGAAGCCTCGAGCACAGAGTCTGGATTTCATCTTGACCGACTTGTCTGGGTATCGTTTCCACTTCCGTACCCATCGAGCATCGATGATGACCATGTCAGATGTGAACTGGTCGCGGTGGATCTTCTTGAAGGCTCGTTCTTCGACAAACTGTCGAATCTCAGCTCGATCAGCTTCCTCAACCTTGGGCCACATCTCAGGCGTGATGTTCTCCTCCGTCACGTTGTCTGTCTCCTCGTCGACCTTGAAGATCTGAGCTGTACGGAGGCAGGCAGAGCTCGAGGCAGGACTGCTGAGCTTGTAGTTGATCTGGAAGAGATGCGAACTGGTTCGTTGTCGATGTTGATATTCCTGGTTCAAGGCATTTCGGACAGATGCGAGCATGATGTCATATAGCCATGTCGCCAGTCCTCAGGGAAGTCCAGGATGATCTTGTTCCGTGTGTTGTTGATGTAGTAGGTTTGGAGAAAGGCAATGTCCTTCTTCATCATGGCAATCTTCTGTTTCTTCTTCTCAGGGTTGTTGTTGATGCCGGCTTCAGAGGTATCTCTCTTCTTCTGGGCATTGTCTGTTTCCATTTCCTCTACATCAGGTTGTGGCAAGGAATGAGGTTGCTGCGGTTGCACTGGAACAGGTTGATGTCCTGATGGTTGGTTCTTGGGCTTCGGCTCGAAGTGTGCTTCTCCATCAGGAAGGTAGTAGTAGAAGTAGATGATGCATGTCTCTTCGCGAGAGTAGTTGGAGACCTTCTTCATGCGCAGGTGGTTGGAGTTCTTGTGCTCTTGCACTGAAAAGAGTTTTCCACCTTGCAGCCAAGTGATGAGCTTGCCAATGGTGTTGTTCGGAGGCTTGAAGGTGCGAAGTGCTCGACCCATGATGACTCCATGCAAGGGCATCTTTGTCATGGCCTTGGAGACGTTCTCAGCCCATTCCATCACATTCTTTGTGGCTGGGGTTTCTTTTGGTGTCTTCGTCCAGGCGCCATCTTGTCCACGACGAATCCAGCCAACAATGTATAGGACTTGTAGTCGGAGAGTCCTTCCACATACTTCATCAAGTTGCGTAGATCTTGTTCTGCTGTTGGACTGGTTCGCTCGAAGTGGTAGATGCCCTTGTAGGGTCGGATGAACCTGAGTGCAACCAGGTATGGTTTGCCCTGGTACTGCAAGACTGCTGTGCCGCTGTCTGATCAATTCGAAGTAGAAGTGCAGGTCCACGCCATCCAGGGTCTCCAGCAACTTCGCGGTAGTACTCCACCTCAGTCACCCCTGCAACCATCTTGTCCAAGTTGAGTTGATGCGGACGATGTCGATTTGCGCGTGCCACACGATCTTCTATGATGCTCTGCTGGGTCTGTGCTAAGGCTGTCTGCCTGATTCGTAGGGCTCGTTCAAAGGTCGAAAGATCTCGTTGAAGAGCTCCATGAGTGGACATCACTCCAGCAGACTCAGGGTCATAGAAACCGCGAGGAAGAACTCCTAGCACGCTCATGCAGGGTGTTGCACCTCCGTAGTTGATGGTCTGGTTGTGCGCCATTGCGCTTTCTTGTCCCAGTTCTTCTGGTTCAGGATGAAGTCCTTGTCGTTGGAGTTCAGCACGTAGTTTCTGAATGGTGAGTTTCATCAACTCCACGTGCCTTTCCACCAGTCCAGTTCCTGTGTGTTGATCAGCGCCATGACCTTGAGTAGTTCCTCTGGGGCACCGCATGATGCTGAGTCCAGTCTCGTGTCCCATCAAAGATGCTTGTTGATCAAGGACTACTCTGGCCGGCGGGCCAAACATCTGAATCCAACTTGTGAAAAGGCTCTTCAGGAGCTGTTCTGATTCTTGGCCTTCAGGAACTGAACAGGTTTTGAAGCGAGTGGCTTCATCCAAGATCAGCAGGTAGGTGGTGCCGTCGAGCACGAACAGGTCAAGCTGGATCGTGTCGTTGAACACGGTGGCTCCTCCAGCTCGAACTTGGGGACGGTTTGGAAGTCTGACAAACTTCCGGCACACCACACATCCAGCCACTGCTTCTGAGGCCAACGCAAGCACTTCTTGTGGCTGTCCAGCTCGTCTGAGCAGGTTGGTGAAGTCCATCACAGGGGTGTGCCACAGTCGTTCATGTAGTCCAACAAGAAGTCGTTTGGCCACCGCGAGATCACCTGAAGCCACAAGTTTTGGAAGTCGCTCCAGGACTCGTCGCAGGTTTTAGCTGGGTCTGATTGGTGCCAAGGATTGTCGTCCGTGGAGATCAAATTCTTCATAGGCAGGTTCTGCAACAGCAGCTGCTTCTTGAGGATCTCCAGGGCGTTCTTGAACTTCTGGAAGAGGCACCAAAGCTGCATCATCTTGTCGTGGAGGAAGTGCTGGTTGTGGAGGTAGTGCGCGTGGATGTGAACCCGGTGTGGATGGAGCTGGCACTGCGTCATGTTCCACACCGTAGAGGGTCACCATCCAATCGGCTTCATCGATGTCGGCGTTGATCTGGCTGAAGCTCATCTCGCGCATGTCTTCCACAGGGCCAATGGTCCAAGCCTTCACATGTCCTTGAACTGGAAGCCGAAGATAGGCAGATGACATAGGCAGAGTTGGCTCAGCAGTGGTTCTGGAGAAGGGTCGAAGCTCGACCTTGATGCCCTTGACCTGCATGATGTCCTTGAAGATCTCTTTGAAGAGCGCCATGGCCACAGGGTTGTCTACCCAGTGACTGTAGTCGATCTTCCTGTTGGATGCCTCATTGAAGAGTCCAAGGGCGTTGTTGATCGTCTCCACCAAGAGCTTCTTCAAGTAGTGAGAATCTTCCACAGTGAGTTCGTGCTCCAGGTGATTTTGAAGATCAACTTGTTCAAGAGCTTCACGATCGGCGACCTTCTTCCAGTCAGATATTGGGTCTGCTGCTGATGCCGAGGATCTCTGCCGTGGATGCGTTCCCGGAGAATAACGTCCGTGTCTGCATTGACCTGGAACCATGGTGTGGTCAACACCTTTCGGGCAGAATCTGCCCAATTGGCATCTGATGCACTCGTAGAAGCTTTCGGTCTTGATATTCATCAGGTTTCGCTTGTGGAGAAAGTTCATGATGTCCAGCCTCATGCGTTGACACATCTGACGAGGATACACAGCTGCAGCGGCTGTGCGATTCACTCCGCCAACTTGTCCACAGAGATGTGCATGTTGGCGTCCTTTGTGTCCTCCGCAACGAATGGCTGTCTTGTTGAACTTGATGTTGGAGCCTAAGCCTGTGGCCTTCTGGACTGGGTTGTAGGCCTCGTCCACTGCTCCATGCATGCATTGGTCCACACGCTGCTTCTTGCGGTAGTCTTGGATGTTTTCCAGTTGTAGGCCATCAGTCCACATCGCCGAACCATATGGCTGCTCCACCACGAAGCCACGTCCATGTTTGGATTGCTTCTCACAAGAGTTCTGGGTGAAGTCGATGCCAGGTTGATCGCGATCTCGTTCGGCTTGTCGTACTTGGGGATCCTTGGAATTGGATGCCGCACTCCAGGGCGCGCAGTCTGGTGCGCACATCAGGACTCCTGGTTGGAATTCAGCTTGTGCTTCTCGAAGCATTGCCTGATGAGAGAGATCGTTGATGTTCCAACCATAACGTAGGTCAACTGGAAAACCTACTGAGAGTCCAGCAAGTAGCATGGTCAAAGACAATCTTCCAGATCCTGAGAACCATTCCCAAAAGTGCCATTTGACGCCACGGCCTTTCATCTTCGCCATCCATTTCTTGAAGTTGTAGGGAGTGACAGGCTTGTGACCTGTGCGAGTGTAGAACTCCTCCTTGATGGCTTTGTAGCGTTTGGTCATTTTGGTGTGGTCCACATTCTCTGGAAGCATGTCACCGGAGTAGCCAGGAAAGTCGCTGGAGTGGTAGTTGTCGACAACATTTATCTTGGGCTCAATGTCGTGCTCCTGGATCTGGTTGTTCTTCTGCTCCAACTCCAAAATGGTAGTTGGTGTGAGACTGCAGGGTTTTGGAGAATTGTCAAAACGTTCGTGGTGTCCGTGGTCCTCTGCACAAGAGGAAGATGGCAAAATGCCATTGTTGTGTGAAACATCGCTGGTGCCAGCCGTGATCTTCTCGTCGTAGGTCTGATTGTTGTCAGCTCCTCCACATTGATCTTCCCAGTGGACTGTCTTTTTCACCTTCTCGGGAGTTTCCAGGGTGTCGGCACTGGTTGTCGTCGATCTTGGAGTTGTAGTCAAGGTGGAACTCATCCGGTTACCTTCCGCCTGCACCACCGGTGTAGAACACGTAGTAGTGAAGACATGAAGTACCCGGGAGCTGACGTCATTCCATTTCTTTGAGCTGGCATTGGCCACCTTCGTGCAAAACAGCGTGACCTCTTTCTTGTCGTTCTGGGAGACCTCGGCCGCAGTGTTGGTGTCGGTCGGGAGGATGTAGTGGCCGCTGTCGGTCAGCAGGAGTCGTAGCATCTCAGGCTCTTCCTTTGGACAGATCACCAAGAGACCATCGCCGTTTTCGAACCAGCTTGTGAACATGATGGCTTGTAGTCCACGAAGTGAAGGGTTTCCGACCAAGGCCGGACAAAGTGAGCCATCGCCATGCACCGATGATCTCTCCAGTGAAAGTGATCGGCTTGCCGGCAGTGAGAAGTGGCACAACTGCACGGCCCAAAGTTCTGTCGGACTTGCCGTCGATGCCAGAGACAGGCGTTGAGATGTCCGTCTCGATCTTCACCTCCTTGCCAAAGGGCTTCACGCAGGATTCGATCAAGTCTCTCAAGGTTTCAGACCCGATCAAGCCACTGGCAGCTCCAGGATCGATGATGAGCCCTCGTCTCTTTTCTCCTCTGACCATGAAGTAGTCCACAGCCTCATAGTAGTTGAAGGCGAAGCTGAACGCATCGTGCTGGTGCTTCTCGATGGTCTTGTAGGCTGTCTCGGACTCCTCAGTGCTGGAAGTGGCACGTCGGGCAGGACGAGGAATGCTCATGAAGTCCTCCGCAGCAGGAGGGGTTCCAACGTAGAACTCCTGTGTCTGTGAAGAGCTCGGTTTGGATGTAGTGGGGATCCCTTCGCTGGCGTCCAAGGGCGGCCTTGTTGAAGACAAGTACCAAGAAGGTTGGCTGTAGCCCTTGCCCTTCGACTTGCCTTTTGGTCTGAAGCCATAGCCCTTGCCTTTGCCCTTGAAGGGTCGCCATCTCCATCCAGATTTGCCCTTCTAGCCCTTGCTCTTTCCTTTTCCTCCTCCATAAGACTTGCCTTTGCCATGTCCTTTGGGAGGTCCATTCATAGGGCAATCCCTCGCCATATGCCATTTGCTGCCACATCGGAAGCATCCATCATTATGCTTTCCTTTTCCTTTGCCACCGTAGTACTCCTCCGCAGGCTGTTCCGACGATGTTGAATCAGGATTGGCAGCGGCCTCATCTTGTTGCGAAGGTTGTTGAACTCCATGTTGGACTCCATCATCCGGCCACCATTCATCATCGTAGTACCACTCGCCAGGCTCATCGTAGTAGATCTCCTCAGGCTCGTGGTACCAGTCACCTTCGTTGCCGTCGTCTGCATAGTAGCTCCAATCCCAGTCTTCGCCATCGTCGTACCAGCCATCATACCAGTAAGACTGCATCTCCTCCTCATAGTCTTGCTCATGGGCTTCTCCATAGAAGACATCACCTCCATCATGTTCTGAGCGATTCGGGGAAAGCCGCAGTGCAAGTTGTCGAGCATCTTGAAACCTCGCATAGTCCCCTTGCACCTGCAGCTTTATGTCGTCCACCGTCTTGTTGGACAGGCCAGAGTTCTTGAAGAACAGGTAGAACTTCGCCACGTCGTTCATCACCAAGCCTGCTCGGTCATGTGCTTCATCAAACCGAGCTTCAAACTCCACAGAGTACTCGGCCAGCGACATCTTGCCTCGGCTCAATCCGAAGAACTTGTCCAGGGCTTGCGTGGCTAGGTCTTGATCCTGTTGTCCAAAGGCCTGTCTGAGGGCGTTGATGAGGAACTGGACGCCGCTGGGGATGTGATGTTGAAGAACTTGACCTGTGGCAGGATCGTGCACCTCGTCCACAGCCAATCTCACCAAAGCAGCGTCCCCAACGTCCATTGCTCCGTCAGGTCGAGGAACTCGCAACGCCATGGCCAATTTCGAGGCCCTTCCATATATAGAGTCTCCCTGCAATCAGGGTCCAATCATCTCGTCCTCCACACCGGCAATGCGGTACCATAACCTCAGCTTCTCCAGGTACTCGCGAAGTGGATACTGCGGGTTGCCCGGCATCCATCCTGGTGGTATATCACGTCGGTATTCTTGTAGTGGCACTGTTCCGCTTCCCGTCGGAGGCTGGTTCATCGCCACCAGAAGGAAGAAGATGTAGAGCACGTTGAACTTCTTCCGGATGCCGTTGAACTGGACCAAGTAGCAGCAACAACCACCAATGAAAGCCGTCGCCAAGAGGGTCACAATGTTGCCGATGTCCAGGGTGTGGAGGAGGATGTGCACAAAGCTCAGAAGGTCGATGGTGATGTTGTCAAAGTTCAGGATGATGACCTCGGCCACCAAAGCACCAAAGCAAGGCAAAGCCACGAAGAGCCAGTAGAGGAGGGTCACCAAGTAGTCCCAGGCCGCGTCCAAGCAGAGGCCACACGGCTCAGCCGTGACCACCACCAGGTCCACGATGTCCCGGTTGTAGAGCTCGTTCGCCACAGCCCAGCCGCGCGCACACGGCAGCCGCAACGCGGCAGCAGCCACCGAGCGAATGGCAGGCGCGGCCGGCGCCCCAGGCAACGGGCCCCAATCCAGGGCTCCGCTACCAAACTCAGTTTTGAACCGCTCAAGGGTACCCTGCAGTCGTACGGGCTATGTTACACTTCTCAGATTTGTGCGTGTCATCCGTGCCATGAAAAACTCACTCTATGTTTCAATCAGCACAGTCCATTTTCTTTTGACATTTACCGCCCCTTATGGATTCTTGTTTGCGCCTAAAAATCCATATATAATTAGATAATTAGATAGCAATAATTTTATCATCTAATTATATAGGATGAGCAGTTGTGAAGTTTTTGATAGTTATATCAATACAATAGATGTGATTGAAGATAGTGTCATTGATGATACTAAGTTTCCAATTGTAAAAGAATATAAACTTAAACTGATATTCAGGGTAATTCTGGAGTTTCTCAAAGTAATAATAAATTATCTTAGGTATTATATAAATGCAACCAAAGAAAGTGAAACCAAAGATGAGTAGTAAAATGAAGAAGCAACCAATACCTGAAGATTTTGAACTATCAGATGATGAACCCACTACAATCAATTTAGATGAGGAGCAAAAACTAACAAGCAAATTTATCACCTTTGATTGCCCACTGTGTCTGGGGAAACTTCAGTTAAGAAATGAAATTGAAATCAACCCCAAGGGAATAAAATGTAAGTGTAATCCGTGTTCATTCAAAATCAGTAAAAATGACAAGACAATGAATGTCAGCAGGGATGACAACGGGGAGATAGTTTTAGAGAGTGAAGACCACAGCATCAGCTTTTCGTGGAACCGGCAAATCACCCCTGAAGACAAGAAAACCGAAAGCACTAACAATATGATACGGGATGTAATGGCTACTACCCCCAGAAGTAAAGGACAAATGGCAATAAATGATATGGATTGAAACTATTTAAAGAGTGATTCTAACACACTTTGAACTGATAAATAAATGAATATCTAAATAACTATATATAGAAATGTCTGATTTAGATGATAAACAGCCTGAAATGGCAGAGATGCTGAACAAGATGACAAGATACAACAAGAATGTGAAGGTGTTGCTGGACTTAATGAACAAGGCATTAGAAAAACTTGATATAATAGTGAAAAATAAACCTGCTGAAAATAATGATGCTGATGCTGAAAAGGAAAGGATTGAAAAAATCTTTGAGGCTAAAAAAATCGGGAGACCTGTAGGAACTTTTGAAACCAAGCAACAGCAGTATCTGAAAATGCTGAATGAAGGCAAGATAAAAATGCCTAAGGCATCCACTCTGGGATTTTACAAGATTGAAAGGGATGGTGAAGTCTTCAAAGTGATGGGTGAATAGGTGAAATTTTATATCTATATATATGTATATATAAATTTGAAATTGTTAGAATTGTTTAGCGGAACCGGCAGTGTGGGAACTGTTGCGAGTGCGCTTGGCTGGACTGTTGTGTCATTAGATTTGAAAGGGGCTGATATAAACTGCGACATACTACAATGGAAATACAAAACATATCCAGTGAAATACTTTGATATGATACACGCATCTCCCCCTTGTATTGAATATAGTAGGGCTAAAACCGTCGGTGTGCGAAAAATAGATGAAGCTAACCTAATAGTTTTGAAAACGCTTGAGATAATCAACTACTTTAATCCGCGAATATGGCTGATAGAAAATCCGCAAAGTGGGCTTTTGAAAGAGCAGGAGTTTATGAAAGGGCTTCCATACTTTGATATTGACTATTGTATGTATGGCTTTAATTACAGGAAAAGAACGAGGCTCTGGACTAACTTGGACACTTGGACACCCAGACCTCTTTGTAAAAAGGATTGTGATAGTATGGATGGGAAGAGGCATAAAGAAACAGCACAACGCTTACCCTCAAAAACCAAAGCCGACTGGGGGGATAATCCTGTTTTTCATTCACAGACTGATTTGTATAAAATCCGTCAAGAACTGGTAGAAGAAATACTGAATGCTGTAAATGTTGTATGTTTCAGATAGTTGCGCCTTGCCACTGAAATACTGCGCCTTGAAGAAGGATTTTGATTTCCTACTGGGTAGGATTTTGATTTCCTACTTGAAAAAGGGTGGTCTTGAAGTAGGATTTTGATTTCCTACTTTTCTTTGTGAAGTAGGATTTTGATTTCCTACTTGGTAGGATGTTCATTTTCTACTTGGAAAAAGGGCTCATAAGGTAGGATAGGGGGGTCTTACTTGGGCTCATAAGGTATAGGGGCTGGACATTGGGATGTCTAAGAGCTGGACATTGGGATGTCTAAGGGCTGGACATTGGGTATTGAGCCTATGGACGTATTCAGCATTTGAATACAGAATAAGGGCGTATTCAGCTGAATACGGGGTATTCAGCATTTGAATACCGAATAATGGCGTATTCGGATACTGAATACAGAATACGGGAGTATTCGGATACTGAATACGGGTGAATTCGGATACTGAATACGGGCTATTTAACAAATGAATTGTTTTTAGATGGTTTCTTCTTCTCATTCATTTTTATGTATTGGCTTTACCATTGCTGGGATGTGGCTTTATAGATAAATTATTTCATAATCTATCTTAAAGTCCATTCATAGGTATAGGCTTTACAATAGGCTTTTGAATGAGGTTAAGTGTATGGTTTGTTGCTATGGTTTATGGTAAGGTTTGTTTTATGGTCTATTGTATCGTTTAGGTTGTTTTGTTTTGTTTTGTTTTATTTGTTTGTTATGGTTTATATTATTGGTTTTATTATTATCTATAAGCTGTTGCTCCCCTGTCTTTAGTATTTACCCCATAGAATTTGGTTGTATCATAATCTGGGTGGGTAGATGAGAAAGACGGGGGAGCAACAGGCTAACTCATACCCCCCCCCACCCCTGGGGGGGGGGGAACACGGGACACGGGACCATACATATATATATATATGTTAACATGCATTTCTACATTCAAATATTCATATATGTATGTGCTTATATATGTTCATCTATTAATATCATAGATCCATAAAAATCCATAAACATGTTTTATGGATATATGATAATTATACCATATTAAAATCATATAGTGTATGTATATATGCCAACCAGGCCACTTGGATCTTCAGTGCTGAGATGATCTCGGCGTCTCATTTCCAAGTTCCCCAGATCGAAAAATGAAACTCACCAATCAACGAATTTGGTCTAATGTTATAGTAAAACAATAGCAAACCATCCCCCAAATGACCATTTTTATAGGTGGTATAAACCATTCACGAATGGGTGGTTTATTATTGTAAATAACCACAAAAAACACACCATTTCGGTGTTGTTGAACCAAAAATCCTCAATGTTTGACCTTCAAAAAATATGCAAAACCAAGTTTTCTTGAACCAAGGTACCGCGACTTCCGCAGCTGGCCCTTGGCTTTTTGCGCGTTGCAGCTGTGAATTGACGAAATTTGAGGGTGTTTCTGATGTTGTTCTGGGTGTTTCAATGATTTCCATGTAAGATTTCAATCCTTCGAAAATTGAGATGGTTCAACTGTTCAACCCCCAGTTCCCATCGTGGCTCTATCCTTTGGGGCCCTAAAGCATTGGTTCCCCCCTTGACAAACAACGTGGGTGTTGTGGGGGTCCACTGTTTTAGGAAACATCCACATGGTTTTTGTCCTGAATTGGGGCATTGACTAGCAAACATAGGGACATAAACACCGCCAAAACTACATGACTCTACATGGTGTACAATGGGTATAATATGGGTTCCTAATCTGGCCCTGGAACAGTTTTACCAGTATGCATTTTTTTCACAAAGCCAAATTTGTGAATGGAGGTAATGACGATGACGATGACGACGACGACGACGACGACGACGACGACGACGACGACGACGATGATGACGCTGGGGCTGATGATGATGATGATGATGATTGTGGTCTTGATGTTGATGTTGATGTTGATGATGGACCAGGGATCTCAAAGATGTGAAAATCACCAACTGAAATCAAGTCGTTCCGGTGATGGTCCTGGCCTTGATGGTCGGATGTTGAGTCCATGGCTGGCAAAATATGCCTGGCCTCGCGCCGCGCCGATTCATCCAGTGGATAAAACCATGGAGGGAAACTCACATTTGATTTCACCAACAAGAATGAAACCATCAACAAAATCATCGAATGGAATTTCTATGGGAACATATGGGAAGCAATGGGGATACCCCCGGTTTACCAGAACAGTTTGCGAACTGGAAATCGACATGTTTAATAGGTAATCAATGGTAATCATATGTAAATGGCCCATTTTCCATAGCTACGTTAGTTTGCTGGAGTGCAATATATTTTAACACTCCCAGAAATCATGGTGTAGGGGATGAAACCACATATTTGGGACCATACAATGGGTGTGTTTAATACAGTATGGGGGATGGGACTTTCCATGATTTTCCAGCAAACATTGGCAACCGTAAGAATGAACAATCCGAAAAAGTCCGAAAATTATCAAAAATCCATCCGGTATTTAACCAATAACAATAACCAACAAATATGAAGTTCAATTGTCGAAGGGAAAATCGAATCCGGAAACTAAGATTTTCAACTATCAAATATTGGGGTCCCTGATGGTCCCTGCGGTCCCTGCGCATCTTGAACCAATTCTTGGTTAAATGTTGTTTAAGTTTAGAAATACTGTGGTGTTTATATGATTTTATATTGTCATTTCTTAGTCAAAGAAATGATTTCTTACTGCCCAATACTATGGTGCCTTTGTTGATGGTGAGAATCTCCCGTCTCCGAGTTCGAATTTTTGACCCATGCCTACAATATATTCTATACACCTATATACTATACTATCCCCATATCATGTTGGATGAATCCACATCAAACTTGATTATGATGGTGAAACATGCAAGTTTGATATCAAGTTTGTTGCTTGACCCTTCATATTTTGCGGAGCTACCAACTGTTGTCCCTGCACTGTTGCCTTCTTTGACTTCTCGCTCACCACGCTGCTTTTCCTCGAGGGTTGCACACATTTATTGCACACTTGACTTCAGCTTTGGCCGTAGTCCACGGAACAGATCCATGGTAATTAATTATGCTTCAAAATATCCGGCCGCTTGTCCCTTTTGATAAATGGAAGCATGGCCAACAAAAGCGAAAATCATGCAATCCTAGCTTTTGATCCTGGGCCACAACTTCCGAAACTGCAGCGGATCCCGGATCCCCCAATCTTTTGACCGAACGCAACCGGGCTTGTTCCCCTACGTTTTGAAATCTTCTGAATGTGGACCCTCAGCTTTTGAAGTTGTGAGTGATGTTTAGTTTTTAATAGTTTTTACCCTCTGGTATTCAAACGTAACTTGCTTGACCCGGCTATAGTTTGATGATCTTCCCAGCTGAAACCACCATTTTTATGGGGGATTTCCTAGCGGCCCGCCATGGCAATGATGACACAGGGTAAATTTGTTAAATATAATCAATAATATATAGTTGTTATTACGTAATAATAATAACAATTAAAACTAATAACTAATAATAATTTCATTCCCATCATGTTTGGTTAATCCCCATCAAGTTCATTCATCTCCCCATGTAAAAAATGCTAAGGATCCCCATGATATTCCCATGTTATTCACATGAAATCACCATGTTTCATGGGTATCCAATGCTATCTGCCGAGGAGCTGTCTCTCCAAAGCGCCTCTTGGCTGCTTCGCGAAGATGCATTGGCTTTGAGGCCTGGACAGGGGTAGTTCCTTTTCCAGGAAGGCATGGGAAAATGTTGTGCAGTGTTTAACCATGAAAAATTGGAATAATTTTGGGTTTACACCATGAAAAAATAAGGATTTAGCTGATTTAGTGGGTATATGATAGTGTTATAATCTTAAAATTGTTGTTTTACTGAATTGGTGTTTTACAATTGAAAATCATGGCAGTCTTTATCATTACCAGGATCTTACATATTATACAGTAGTATATATATATATAGTCCCTATCAATGGGGGGATGTCCATCTCCTTTTATGGCAAAATAAATAAAGCTATATAAATAATGTTTTGGCCGTAGCACATATAATACAATCAACCATTCCAATTTGGGCATGAAAATGGGACATGCACCCATTCTATGGCTATTTGCATGGGGTTCACATGAGCTTTTTGAAACGCAAAACCCATGGGTATGGTTTCAACACCAGAGATTTACTGTAATCATTGAACCAACAAAGATGGTACCAAAAACGCATAAACTTGGTCATTGTTTGCCATTGTTTCTATCTAGCTTTCCATTTTTCATGGTACCTTAATATTTTTTTGAGGAAATCCCAAAATGGTTGAAACAAAGCAGAGTGAGTCATTATTGTATATTATTGTAAGAAAAAATCAGTCATGTCATCCTCATCGTAGTAGGTACACGCAAAAATTGACAGGTAAGTTAGCCACCAGAGTCTGGGAGTAAAGCAGGAAATCAGGACAAATAAATAGTAGGATGTGAAGGTTACAAACGACCATCGTTAACCAACAATTGGGATCTTGTCAGGTGTTAAATCATGAAAAAAAAGCATAGTCGTATACATATATTTAAATGTCCGTTTTTTTCAAGTATATCCCATGACGCCCCATTCTTTCTCCTGTTTTCTTGGTTCAAATGCCATTGTTTGATGATTAGAATCACCCTGAAAGTTGCGCCTGAGCAGCGTCAAAGACATCTTCAATGCTTACCAAGCCGCGGAAACTGCTCTGGGCCACCTGCCGTGGCGGATGTGGCGGTGAAACGTCACCCTTTGTGTGCCATGGGGGAATGCGGGGGACCATGGCGAAAAGGGAGATGTTTCACGTGATTTAACCATCAAACATGGTGATTTAGGCAACAAAAAACGGGGAGATGATGGGGATATCATCCGGGATATCACTGGATGGGTTGGAAAAATACATGTCCTGCAGATTTTCCCATGAACATTTAAGCAGCACATCCTCAACCTTAGTTGAATCAGCAAGGGTTTACGAGTCCAGGGACCCCAATTGGGAGGAATGGGCCATGAGATGTGAACCATCGATGGAACAGACCAAGCGCGTGGACTTCGGGGTCCAGGGTTCGGAAAAATGGGGCCATAGCCGATGGCGGGATCTTGCTCCCGCGTGATGCACTCCACGCGACGATCAAACTAGTTTGCACCGGGGTTCCATTAAGATATCAAATTCATTCAAATTCCAGATGTTTCACCATTTGTGACTAAAACCTTCGTCACTGTACCACATGGGGTTATCCAAAAATTAGAACTCGAAATCTCATGTATTGTCATAATGTGATATAATGTGCCTCATCAAAATTGAGGGTTTTGTGCCGTTTTGGTACCCAGATCAAGGTTGACCCAGTACTTTTGGTTGCTTCTTCATATCCCATCAATTGATCCATCAAAGCATTCCACTGTGTCCCAACTTTGATCATGTTCATCCCCCAACATGTTGACACTGAGAATTACTATACCCTCCGTTGGTTTAACGTAGCCACCCGGAAAATCACCATTTAGGTCATAGGTAAATCATCATAAATCAGCTACAACTGGGCACAAATCACCATAGTTACGTTAAATAGCCAAAGGGTATATAAACATTAATGATTAACCATTATATCCATTATATAACCATTAGTAACCATTAATATTTCTCTAGAGGAATGTAGTCGTTCGGAACCTCCGAGGCATGGCAGGGTCGAACTCTGAAAAAAATTGGATGGGGGCCCCTGGGCCCCTGCGGGGACCAACGTCTACAGAGGAATGTGAAAAATCCACCATGAAAGTAGATGATTTTCCGAGCGAAACCATGAGTTTTCCATATATATGTGAGTTTACCCTAGGGTAAATCTTCTCCATTGGACCAAAGTATCGTCCCCCATTGAGTTTGATTAATAAAGGTCTGAGCAGCGGACGATGCCCCAGGATTCGGCGTGACCAGGATCTTCATGTGGATTGCCCAAGAGACCCATCGCAAGATGGAGTGCTTTCTCACGAATGATTGGTCTGAACAGCTAAAAAGTGTAGAAACTTGCATGCCATAGTTTTCATGTTATTGCTTCACTTGGCAGAAAAAGCACAAATATATGTATTATAGGTTGTAAATGGTCAAGTAAAAATATCTAGAGATGTAGATCGATACTTCACTTCTTAGCAGGTACTTTAGATGTTTGCAGAGCACGTGGTAGGTATGTAATACGTACGCGTATTTGTACATGCCCAACAATGCAACATGTGTATTGTCTGCCACGTATTGCATCTATCGTATCTCAACACCCCTGCACCCTGGTATCTCAAACAGCTGCAGGGTGTAGTCTCTTTGAGCGTTGCTTCAAGTGATACTCATCCCACTCAAAAACAGGCCCCACCGGTGGATTCAACCCATCCAGATCATCCACCACATGGCCCCAACGATGGCCCAGTGCAACGCACCTTTTTGTTGCCTCCCGGAGGCCAGGATTGCTTCCCTCAATCCTCTGGTAGTGTACATCCCAACCCCCAACTCCGGGCCTCACCAAAGAAACAACACACCGCTGGGAAAAGTGCCGTTGCGCGGTCCGTGGAAACGTGCCAGCGACTTGGAGGACTACGGAGTTGAGAAAACTGTGAAACCTTCAAGCCTAGGGGTAAAGACTGTCCGTGTTTTTTCCCAAAAATATCGCGGCGTGTCTTCGCAGTTCAGACTCTTTTTGTGCGGTGCCAATCGGAAGTTTGTTTCCGTGGATTCCGCCAACGGTCGGCCCTGTAGATCGCTGCTCAGACCTGCCAATGTGTCGGCTCAAGGGATCCGATGGAGTCAGTGGATGTCAATCACTGGGCTGTTGGCTGATACATACTGGTGGTTTTAACCATATTGAAAAATATGAAAGTCAATGGGAAGGATTATCTCATAATATCCCATATATGAAATGGAAAATAAAATTCATGTTTGAAACCACCAACCAGCATAGTAAGTATCCAGTAATATCGATTTTCACGGCCCCAATCTCCATATTATGAGCCGTGACCCCGCTTGGCAAAGCACCATGGGATGATTTACTCAAATCAAAACCACAGATCTTAGGGTGGAAAAAAGGGGCTATCTTGCGGTGGGCCTTCTTGTTGAAATCTGACCAACTGGGAATAGCCAATGGAAAACCCTTTTAGGAATCCAGAAACATCTCTTTGCACATTTGTGGGTGCAGTGCTTGATGGTATTTTTATGGATTTTTGTTGGTGTTGATTCTTTGGATGGATGAACCAGTGGGTGCCTGCCACTGATGTCCATGGGCCTAAGAAAATCAAAAAGACCGCTAACAGAATAGCCTCATAAACCGCTGTATGAAAAGAAATGTTCTATGCTGGTTGGTACATGTCATTTACGAACATATTCTATGATGATTCTGGATAAATCATAATATGTATACTGAAATAAGGCTTTTGGAGGATCATTACCCCTACTAATAATCATTCCAGTGTGCCAGGGTTTCGACTTATGTATAACCATATTCTAGACTGGCAATGGAAAATATAGAAGTTGTTCCTACAACAAAACCTCCATGAATAGTTCGAGGATGTCCCATTGCTATGTTTGATGACACCTGGAGGGTATCATATTCACGTTGATGGCTGCCGCAGCCATCCGCCTCATCGTAACGCTCCAAATCCCAGCTGTCTTGCTGTGCCACTCCCAAGTAGCCGTCTGGCTCACCTAGGCCGGCGTGTCGGCGTGTCTTCCACAAGGCTATAGGGCAACCAAACAATGATCCTAGGAATATTAGTCCCATATATAAATTCATGCATATATATATAATGTATGCACATATACACAATAAATGTATTTATATATAATATAATATCTAATTATCATCTATAGATGATAGTTACGGAATGATCAAAATCTGTCGAAATGATCCGCACCTTGGTTCCAGTTCCAAGCTGACCAATCATCGAAGCCGCCTTGGGTTCCCAACATGGGTGGCCAAATGTGGCCAAAAAAAGCTGAAATGAAGATATGGGTGTGTCTGAACAATGGGATATACCTCAATTTATGAGAAATTATCATAGGGAAACCAAAAACTTTCAGACAAAATTCATATTAGTTGCATTCAACATCATTCAACTAAACTGGGCTGCTGCATGTCACTTGCTAGCCCCAAAGACAACAGCGTTTCAGTTTTTTCACAGTGGTCTGTTTCATTTCAATATAATTTCACGAAATCATGCTGCTCCCTCAAGAAAAGATGATATATGCAACGAAAAGGGCCATCGGGGTGTCGTTCTTATTCGTTCGGGGGTTCACCGCTTCTTCAAACACCCTATCAACTTATATTCACGCTTTGACCTATATTGTAATTATTGTCATTCCATATATGTCATGACAGTAGCCGTTGCTTTTGACTACATTTCCATATGTATTATATGTCCATCACATTTCCATATATTTCCCCCCGGAAAAAAAAGAAATCAGAGCTATCCCCTGCTCACCTGCTCACCGATGAGTCCCACTCAAGCCTCCATCGGGCATGACCTGCATCTCTTGCATTGTTCCAGGCAGCCCCGACATGTCTGGCCTAAGGCGCTGGTGCTGGTGGGCTGGGCTGCGGTTTTCCGGTTTTCTGGCTGCAAATGGCTGGCAAACAGCGTTTTTGGCTCTCCGAAGAACTCCGAAGATCTCCGAAAAACGCCAAAAGTTAAGAAGACCTAATGGGAACTGAGATGACAAGTGCCAAATTGGACTGAAATCGTCTGCTTTTTCGTCTCTGGCTAAGGTCCACCTCCAATGGTCCAGTCATGGAACATGTTGGAACCTTAACCAGCTGACAGTGGAGGGATGACACAAAACGTCCATTTAAGAACCAAAACAATATCCGTGTAGAAACGTGAAAAAAGGCCGGTTGTGAGCCATGAAAAATACCCCTATCCCACCCCATTATATACATTATATATATACATACCGGTTTATTGACAGGTATCCTGGGTATCCTTATTGATCTTATTGTGCAATCCACATCAATCCACAACAAGCAACCACAAAGAAGGGCAGCCTCTGGTAATCCATGGTTTGCTGGAGAATCCACTGATGATTAAAACCCAGCAAACCATGAGGGATTTCGCTAGCCATCTTGGACCAGAGGGTTTTTCTCAGTAAGTATCCCATGATTAACCTATTATTAACCTATTATTAACCTATTATTAACCACTAATAACCATATTTTTTTTGTTGGATTCCCGAAACTCCCCCGGGAAAAGATCAGCTTTGCGGCTGGGAGGTTTCCGCCGGCCACATGTACTGCTGTGGTTGTGCCTGACGTCACAGCGACAATGGCAACAACCAAGCAGCGCTAACAACATCAACAATATAACAATAGAAACAATAAGAAGAACATTTGAATGATAATTAGAATGATAATTTCAAAAACGATGATAGAATGATGACAACAAATAATAATAAGAATAATAATGAATAAACATGAACAATCACAAATGATAACCAAAAATAAAACATGAATAATGAATAATAATTAAGAATAATGTATAATAATCAGTAATCATCAATCATAATCAATAATAATGAATAATAATCAATAATAATGAATAATAATCGATAATGAATAATAATCAATAATGAATAGTAATGAATAATGATGAAAAATAGTAAATAATGAATAATACTAAATAGTGATGAAAAATAACTGATAATGAATAATAATGAATAATAATCAATAATGAATAATAATCAATAATGAATAATAATGAACAATAATGAATAATAGTCAATAATGAAAAATAGTAAATCGTGATGAATTATAACTGATAATGAATAATAATGAATAATAATGAATAATAATGAATAATAATCAATAATAATCAATAATGATCAATAATATATCAATAATAATCAATAATAATCAATAATGATCAATAATATATCAATAATAATCAAAAATAATGAATAATAATCAATCAAAATCAATAATAATGAGAATAATAATGAGAATAGTGATGAATAATGATGAATGATAATGAGTGATAATGAATAATAATAAATAAAGAATAATGATAAGAAATAGTCAATAATAGTGAATAGTCATGACTAACACTGAACAATAATAAATATATTTACTGAATAACAATGTAGTAACAATAACAATGAATGATAAACAACATCAGTAATTATAAGTATTGCAACAAAAACTCCAATCTTTGATACTTCATGCTAACCATCAATAACTACAAACACTGATTATCTACTTAAAAAACATAGCTGATGACTGACATAATTTACCCTCAAGCTAACAGACCTATAAGAAATCCACCATTTCTAGGGAGACCACGGCTTCCCCATGGATTTCCATAGGATTTCCGCTCCGCCTGATAGCCGCCCAGCTGTGGAAGGGGCGGCATCGCCGAAGGAACCGTTGGCGGCATGGCTGAGAAGATCGCCTTGATGCCAGGAGATCGTGTTTTTCCATCGTGATGGTTGGTATCTGGCTGATATGATGGTTGGTTCATCAACCAATAAATATATGGAAATATATGGAAATATATGGAAATATATGGAAATATATGGAAATATATGGAAATATATGGAAATGAAGGATGATTTAATGTTGATAAATTTTGATAACGTTGATTTCATGGTAATTTAATGGGATTTCATGGTGATTTAACGGTGATTCAATGGTATAGAACCCCTTCCCCAGTTCATATGAAACACCTCCAAACAAAATCATGGTTTGGGTACGGCATGAAACCACATATTTAGGACAAGTATGGACCAGTTCTTGTGGGGTGCTTAATATAAACACGGTGTGGGATTATTTTAGAGTTCACTAACCTAACAACAGATGATGATAGGGGTACTGATGGCCGCCAATGAAAAATACATGATGAACAATAGATTATAGATTTTGGCTGAATTCTACTAATTCACTGATCTGAAATTAGCTCTTGTCACAAGGCCATTTGGCAATTTGACTGAGGTCATCCTGGCACGAAAATTCCAGGAATTCACCTTATAATGAGTATCCAAGATTTTACCATGGCACACATGGATATTTGGATGGAAACAGCTATGAAAAGTAGTTTCCAGCTATGAAAATAGATACAACAACACCAAGAATAGCTGATAGCTAGCGGACAACACATTGTCACTTATAGCTACTTAGTGGGAAAAAGAAGACGATAAACCATGGAAAAACAATGAAACACATGAACAACAAGTAGAAAGCTATGGAAGAGCCAAAAAGAGTTGGTAGTCATAAGGGTGGGTATACCATGTTAAGACTTGAACCGTACCAGCATAGCAAATAAAACTTGTTATGTTGTGGGTATATCCTGCTTTTTCACTATATTGGGCATGGGTGAAAAAACCCTGGTACCCTGGCTTGCACACCTTAAAATAGCTGCTAAATGCCTATACGTCCCCTAAAAGTGGCACTTGGCGACTTGGGGGATCAATGGATCATGTTGGATCATGGGATGTCCTTAAAAAAATCGTTACCTCACAGAGGTCTGTTATATAGGCCATTGAGCAACGGGCAGGTGTTATCTTCGTGAAAATCCTGAAAATCTCTTGCAGCGATGTCTGAAATTTCTTGGGCCCTCCCACATGAACTGCATGAAATGCCGCCATGGCAGTGATCGTCTCTGCCTGGAGGCTCCATGGAGTTCCATTCGGAGTCCACTGAGATGCTCAACAAAAGATGAAGAAATACAAAGAAATTGTCTAATGAGTATAATATTACACTATATCCATATGATGTTCATATTATGTCCATATCAAATCCATGTTCTGTCCATATTCTATCCCGATTATCCTATATCATACTTAACTATTATATATATAACTATCTACAAACCGAAAGCGGAGGAGACAACGTTTTTCGTAAAGGAACAAATGTGGGTCAAAAGGCAATTGCTGGGAGTATGACCTTTATAAAATCCAATAAATGATTTGAAACTGGATCGCCCCCCCGAGATCTGGAAAAAATTGAGGCTAAAAAACATGAGGGTCAATTATCCGGGAAAATCTAGTGGAAAATCCCAAGAAAAGGACTGAAAATGTTCACCACCCATTTAAGACATCTGCCTAAAAGACAAGGACCCCGGATTTCGACACAGTTTTTTTTTATGTGGCTATCCCATGGTATCCTGGTAGCCTGGAGCTGACAGATCTGATACAAATGGGACCCACAGAGCCGCGAATTTTGCCATCTTCTATCCAATAAAATAGAACTTGATTATGGTTGATTTATGGTTGATTTGGATATTAGTGGTTGATTCATGGTTGATTCATGGTTGATGAATGTATTATGAGTATGGCTGAGCATAGTTGATTAATGTTGCTATTCTTATTTTGGCAGCCCAGGCCCCGCCTGCAATGGAAGTTGCGCACTTGAGGCCCCTTGCGGCCCTTGCGGCCCTTGCGGCCCTTGTGGCCCTTGCCCCACTTGCCCAGCGGGAATGGTAGGTCCAGCAGTCCCCTTGTTGGTCACCTGCACATGTTTGTGGTGCCAAATCATCCATGATTAGTTTGCTACACAATACAAGCCAGCAGAATCACTCATTCGTGTAGCTAAATGTTGCATTATGATTTTTACATGGATGGTATGGGTATGATTTCCAAAGCGATTTTCCCACATGTCCCTCTTTCTTGGGTGGCTGGATTGACTTCTCACACCTTGGGTCGTTTTCTTGGGTGGGGGTATCCCCAAATCATTCAAGTAGTTAGAGCATGAACGTCATGCTGTGCGAGATCCGTCTGCAGAGTAACATTTGCATACATCTGGTAAAGTATGATACGGGCACGGATCGAAACCTTTTCGCACCAGATATATATATTAATATATAATATATACATATATATATATACATATATATAATAATATATATAATTATATATATCCATTTACCAGCCATTTTGGCATTGATTCGGGTACTAAACTGACCCCTAACAAGACGTCTTTGGGATGACTTCTACATTGCGCTGTGTGAAAATGGGGTTCCCAAAATGGGTCATAACGATCCTAATATGACTAGGTAGTATAACCTAATAGGTAGTATAACCTAATATGATGATTTTATCTGGTATATCAATCTGATAGTAGAATCCATGTCATTATTCTTATGGGTTTATTTACCTAACATATTACTAATACCTATATATACTGTGACAATCATTCAATGAGATGTCTGCCACTGCCAAATATCGAAACATCACAAATCATGGCATCATCAACATCTTAGCAGAGCCCAAATCTCCGTCTGTTATTCTCTTCTACTGCTTAGATAATGAGAGTTGCAAGCTTGGCTGAATGTACATATCCCTTATTTCGTTGTTTTAATCATTTGCTGCCACAAAAGTCCTTCACCATCACAACTAATCATCATCTCTGGCTTATATTGCCATGTTTACAGCTTAAATCATCTTAAATCACTATTTCAATGGAAGTTTAAGGGAAAATCTGCAGGAAACCAGGGTTTTTTACCATTAGTTATAGGATGTTCTTGGGGAACCTCCTGAAAAAACTTTCGCTACTCACCGGACTCGGCTCGGCACCTGCGGACTTGGCAAGAAGTCAAACAAACGCAGTGGAGCAATCCTGGCAGCGCTGAGGATCTTGTCGGTCTACCCACCGGTTTTTTTTTCGTTACCACCATACAGGGGTTTACGTTACCATATAGGGATGTTTACGGTTACAAAAAGACCTGGAAAACGGTCTTAACCCACGGTTTTTCTTGTTTCGGAACATGATCTACGTTCATGGTGGGTATTCCACAATCTCTTGATGTTTACAGGAGGGTAATCACCATGTGGTACTATACATATAATATATGGGGTTTTAATCAACCATGACACAACTCGATCTCAAATAACGCGAAATGAAATACATGGAATATGAATCGCCAAATAATTTTTATACCCTTTGGTAATTTAACGGTTTGCTATGGTATAGATGGCCCATAAACATGATTTACCCATTAGAAGGTTTATGTATGTTTATGATGTTTATGTTCTATAGTTATGTTAAATTACCAAATGGTGTGTATACATATATATTATATAATATACGTTGTATATCGTTATATGGTTTGGCGGATCCGTAGATGGTATACCAATTAATCACTAAGAAAGATCAATGAAAAAAGCCGGAGATTCATCAACGATGAACTCTGTACCGGCTCCATGAACTGGGTCAGCTTCCCGAATAGTCAGCCCTGGAAAGATCCATTGAAAAGACATGGCAGCCAAATCCACTAGTAACTGACAAAAAACCTTATTATTGATGGGTAAACCATTATTTCAGTTGGTGAATCCTCCATTCTTGATGATTCCCATGTTTCTCATTTTCAAACACCCCCGAATCCATTCAGTAGTAAAATCCATGACAATTCCTTTTGTTCCTAGGCTGAAATCCCCAATGGCTGGGTCTTGGCCCGAAGTCGGCAGGATCCCAATCCCAGGGGCCCCAGCGGAGCGGAGGACATGGGCGCTCCGCTGGCGTCCGCTTCGTGCGGAGCGAAATGCGGCGGCACGGTCTTGGGCGTTGCCAAGGCGCGGTTGCCCGCAGGCGTCCTGCAACGACTGGGTGTGAATGGGCATGGATAGCCTGCCACAACTAGCATGGCTGGGGATGGTTTATTAGTGGCCTTACCACATTAATAGGAATACATATATATATATTTATTTATTATTATTATTGTTATTATTGTAATATATTGTGTGTTATAATTATAAACCAAGAATCTTATACTTGGATTAACACGACCCAGGTATCATAGTCTGGAACCAAATTTCTCTAACTGGGGAGATTCATATACTGTATACATATATAAATACATATATATATAATATATATATATGCGTATATATGTATATATACATAAGTGGGCTATAAGAAGGCTATTACAAGGCTATCATCCCAATTCCTGGGATGCACCCCAAAGTGGTGTACACACCACGGAGATCTATGGACCAAGAGGTTTTCTGTAATGAACAAAACAGACTTGGATTTGCTTGAGGAATCCCAAAAATCTATAAAAATATCCTATATATATATATATACATAACATATATAGATAGATTCCCGAAGTAGTGGACGTGGCACATGACTTTGACGAGCCATTGTCGCGAGAAATGAAAAACAACTTAACATACTTTCGCCACCCAACAAAGCGAGCCCAATGAAACTGCTGACACAGAGCTTTCCTTGTCCAATCAGAACAGCCCACTTAATGTCTATTCTGGAACGTTTATTCAGGATGTGAAAGAAAGCATTTAAATAACATAATTACTACATATACATATATATATATTATGAATATTGTTGCATTTGTTCACAGTTCCCAAAAGCGTTTTCTCAAGCGTTGTACTCATCCGTCCTTGAATCCGGGCTCCCGAAGTGGATGAAGGTGTTTTTCACGGGAAAGGTTCCCGTTCGCTGAGGGCTGTCAGCATCCACCTTGGAGTAGCCCGCCAGCCGCTACCGCGTTGTATACGGCTACATCTAGTTTTTAGTGTACTCATCAATACATATTGTATATATATATATACACATATGATGTATATTCTGTATTGATATAATATATATATATATTATCATACTGTATCATATTAAAAAGATGTGTATAATATATATATATATATATCATGTCAGATGAATGCAGAATGCTGCAGAATGAGCCCGCCTGCTTCTTCGCATTGGAATCACATGGAGGCTGATTCTCCTCAATGGGAACAGCGAGCAGGGTTCCAAATCCAAAATCTTGTGGTTGGTTAAGATGAAACATATTGTTAATATATGCTGAATACATGTGAACATATGTTAATATTATATGTTAATGCTATGTGTTTATATTATATGTTAATGTTATATGTTAATATTATATGTTAATATCATATCTTAATATTATATGTTAATATCATATGTTGAAATAATATGTTAAAATAATATGTCAATATAAAAAATAATATGTCAATATAAAATGTTAGTATAATATTGTAACATAAAATGGTAATATGTTAATATAATATGGTTGTTTAAAGAAACAAAATAATATAATATGTTAATATCAAATGTCAATACTGTTCTATCTATTTTTCTTAAATGTTAATATCATATGTTAATATTGTTTGCTAATGTTGTATGTTGATATTACATGTCGATACATATGTTAATACTATATGTTAATACAAGCTAATACTATATATATACATGTTGACCCATGATAATATTTTAATGTGTTAATATTACATCTTAATATATATGTTGATAATCAATATCATACATTGACATTTTGATAAATGTCAATATCATATGTTCATGTTAATATGCTACATATGGTGAATAACATCCATATATTCATTTGGGATTGCATATCACGGGATTCATGAACATGGGTATGCGCTCGTCATCCCATCCTCACCGCTGGAGATCATTAGATTCAAGTCCGGTTTCAACCGGAACCAACGTGGACATATATATATACACATAAAAATCATAAAAATGTGTGTTGTGTGTCTTGAGATGTGAATTAATAATATATATATATAGTAATTATTGTTACTAGTTTTATATACAACTATCTCCACATTTTTCACCGCCGGGCCTTCATGGCTGCGTGTCGATCTGCCATCTTTCCTGGCTTTTATTGTGTCATCCCGTCCCCCGTCGAGCGGTTCACCATCACTGCTGCGATGATGGTTTGAGCCGTTTAAGACCGTTTAAGCATGGCTTAACATAGCATAATGATGGCTGGTTGATGGTATACCTACCCCTCTGAAAAATATGAAAGCCAATGGGAAGGGTTATCCCATATATTATGGAAAAACAAAAGCCATGTTCCAAACCACCAACCAGATAATGACGGAATAATCCGTTCATTTTGAGCTTTGACTAATTCTGAAATAGGGACAAGAGAAAAAACAACAGAGGACCCCAAAATGAATGGCTTCGATGTTCCACAAAGGACCCGAAAATGAGTAGATCCAATACTAGACCATGGTTTTGAATAGGGCATTGAATATTGCCTGGAGGCGATTATATTGCTGACAATCTTAATAAATGTTAACAAGCATGCTTGGAACCCTGGGCGAAACCCAGCATGCATTAAATGTTGGTACTAATATGTTGTATAAATATGTACAATTTACATCAATTTATTACAAGTTACAAGTTTAATAAAGAATGACGAAATGGCATGCGCATCCAAGTGGGAATAGAAAGGACTTTGTGCGTTCAAATCCAATATTATCCATGTTTGTGGTGGGTATATTCAATTGTATTATATACAATTATTTGCTACTTATATATATATATATATATTTACATCATATATTTACCTTAGGACCTAGATTAATATGACTTTTGGAGGCCAAGGCAAATGAATTGCACTATGAATGTTTGGAAATTAGGCTCCAATAAACACAAAGCGTGGTTGAAGGGTCATATTTAACATCGATGTCAAGCAATCGCTTTTAAAATCCTGCACTTCCATCACCAGCCCTGCCAAAAATTTATCACCCGGTCGACCTGCCTGCTAGCACTTTCCGCAGAAATGTTGGGACCCGCGGCGAGTATCAGAATGTGGACTTCCAAAATATGAAGCGTCAATCTTTTGTTTGGATGTGTTCCTACACTTGTGCGCAGCAATTGTGTTTCCATGGGCACATGTTGCCTGTTGTTCCCACAGGACATGGCCTGCTCCCCCTGAGCCAAGCCTAAGGCACGGCGCATGTCTAGTGGAGTCTGGCGTGTTTCCAAATGTTTCACGTGAGGCTACTCCTGACATATAGGAGGGCCCACCCTGAAGCTCAGAAGTCAACGCGGCATATCATAAATAGCCGCATCTTTTCTGCACTTGCTCAAACAGAGGCTGAATGACTTTATCCCGCAGCTTTGCCCTCAGATGGAGCTTGGGTAAAGCATTACTCGGCAAGCAGCACCGAAGGCCTTGGGAGGAATGTTCTTGTTGAACTTGGCTCGCACCACACCGGAGTTGCCATGCGAACGACGAATCTTGCCCCACATCACACGGAACTTGGAGTTCTGGATCTCCTTCTTGGCCTTGTAGACGTATGCGACCCTCTTGCCAACGTAGAACTTTGTGTCGTCCTTGGTGCGGACACCATCAATCTTCAACAGAGTGCAATTGGCGTAGCAGTTGGACTTGCTGCGCTTGTAGCCCAGGATCACGCCTTTGGCATAGAGCCGCACAGGCTGCTTGCTCCCCTTCTTTGTGGTCTTCTTCGTCACCTTGCCTGCCATTTCAAAGAGGGGACTTTTAACCCAGTCTTCCACCTATGGGCCAACCTCCCTTTGAGCCAACCTGCGCAAAGGAAGCTTCTGTGTCTTTCATGAAACTCATGAATGCACCCTGTGCAAACTGAAACTAGTCAGCAAGCAAGGTTGCTGCTGAATTCAACACAAATGACCAAAGCAACAGGAGCCACAGCACAACAGCAAATCAACTAAGCCCTGTCAGTTGATTTGGGGGTCTTACATTCAAAACATCTAAACAATATGTGCATAGTTAGTTCATCATAGTGCATCATACTAGTGGTGCCACACCTTGCCATGCAAGTATGTGTCTGCGTGAAGCTGAGTGCAACAAGCAGCTACTGCAGCTGCAAACATCATCCTTTTGGCTGCGAGCATTCTGTTTGCATACCGGACCTTCTTCAGCAAGGTGACACATGAGAATCGGACTAGGTGACTATGTTGACTCTCAGATGGAGCTTGGGTAAAGCATCACTCGGCAAGCAGCACCGAAGGCCTTGGGAGGAATGTTCTTGTTGAACTTGGCTCGCACCACACCGGAGTTGCCATGCGAACGACGAATCTTGCCCCACATCACACGGAACTTGGAGTTCTGGATCTCCTTCTTGGCCTTGTAGACGTATGCGACCCTCTTGCCAACGTAGAACTTTGTGTCGTCCTTGGTGCGGACACCATCAATCTTCAACAGAGTGCAATTGGCGTAGCAGTTGGACTTGCTGCGCTTGTAGCCCAGGATCACGCCTTTGGCATAGAGCCGCACAGGCTGCTTGCTCCCCTTCTTTGTGGTCTTCTTCGTCACCTTGCCTGCCATCGTTCCACACGTCCACGATGGCCCTATTGCGTGGTCCGGGACAGCCAATCACTCCGCTGAGAGCCGAAGTCAAGTCCAAGCACAGCAACTTTTTGACCTGGAATCAGCTTGGCTAAAGTAATCAAAATGAAGAATGCAGCAGTCCAACTACATCCCATGACTTCGCACATGAAAAGCATGCATCTTCCTGGAAGCGAAACATGTTTGGACTTTTTGCCCTACGCAAGTCCATCGCTTGCAGCCTTGGGAACAACCTTCACTTGGAGCGGTGTTGACTTGTCAATGCCTCTCGTGACGAAGGAAGTTGGCCATCTGTGGTGCTAAATGATACGATCAGTGTGAGGACATCACTTTTTCCCCACCTGCCAGGTGAGGGTTGTTAGATTTTATGTCAGTTGCCTCCTCCTGCCTCCTCCTGACTCCTGCCTCGTCCTCCTCCTCCTCTCCTCCTCTCCTCCTCGTCCTCCTCGTCCTCCTTGTCATCCTTGTCGTCCTCGTCGTCCTCGTCGTCCTCGTCGTCCTCGTCGTCCTCGTCCAACTGCGACCCGCGATCCACAGTGTTCTCTGCCGGACCTCAACCGCGACCATCCACGCCCAGTGTTCCCTGCCGGACCTCAACCACGACCAGCCACGCCCAGTGTTCCCTGCCGGACCTCAACCACGACCAGCCACGCCCAGTGTTCCCTGCCGGACCTCAACCGCGAGTATCCACGCCAAGTGTTCCCTGCCGGACCTCATGTAGGAAGATATGGGACAAAGAATGTGCAGAAGAAAGTTAGAAAGAATGTCAGAAAGAATGTCAGAAGATATGCCAGAAGATATGCCAGATAGAATGCCAGATAATATGCCAGAAGATATGCCAGATAGAATGCCAAAGAGAATGCCAGATAGAATGCCAGAAGATATGTCAGAATATATGCCAGAAGATATGCCAGATAGAATGCCAGATAATATGCCAGAAGATATGCCAGATAGAATGCCAGATAGAATGCCAGAAGATTTGCCAGATAGAATGCCAGAAAATATGCCAGAAGATATGCCAGATAGATATGCAAGAAGATATGCCAGAAGATATGCCAGAAGATATGTCAGAATATATGCCAGAAGATATGTCAGATAGAATGCCAGAAGATATGTCAGAATATATGCCAGATAGAATGCCAGATTGAATGCCAGATAAAATGTCAGATAGAGTGCCAGAAGATATGCCAGATAGAATGCCAGAAGATTTGCCAGATAGAATGCCAGAAGATATGCCAGAAGATATGCCAGATCATATGCCAGAAGATATGCCAGATAGAATGCAAAATAGAATGTCAGAAGATATGTCAGATAGAATGCCAGAAGATTTGCCAGTAAGAAAATGTATAAATGTCATGGTGGGGATCACACGAAGTAAAGTAATTATATTTTTGGGGAATAGCGGGGATATGCGGCAATAGCTTTACATTTGTCTTTTTGAGGCATGTTTACATGTTCTCAATGGGCATCCCCAAGGTTGCAATAACCACCTACAAGTAGCATTGTTGTTAACATTGCCAATCTTAGATACCCTGCAAAAAAATAAATTCTTTGCTGGTTCGTAGATATTCCTATTGATACCAAAAGACTAAAGGATTAAAGTACCCATCTAAGATTGACCTAGTTAATATGTGCTAATGATATTCCATGATATTCCCAAACAAAAACACCCGGCTGGTCCATCGCTCCTCTTAGGTTCCTCCAAGATAGCGTCCAGATTTCTGCGAGACACTCGGCGACAGACGTCGTCCGTGACAAGATACCCACAATGTTTAGTGGGTCAGTCCGGCCCATCCTCATTGGAATGGTGAAACATGGTACATGCTTGGACACTTGGACCCCCATGATCAACGGTAAAGTACAATGGTAAACCATAACAAACCATCATAAACCATAATCAACCCTCCATTTTTGTTGGGTGAATATATGTGAATCCATCAATCGGCTCTCACTGAAGCACGCAGCAGCCTCCTTTGCCTGGACGATAGGGAACGATCAACGAGCTGGCCATTGATTCGGCAGCCATTGCAAGGGCTAAATTTCACGGGATATAGCCGAAAATATGGTTTTCTGATGTTTTCTGTGGTACAGTACCTCCGGCTCAAAAATTGATATCTATATTACATGACCCATAAATCTCTGGTCACATGAAACCCTAAAAGGGCCTATAGGTTAGGGACCTCTCGGCCGCTGGCTGACAGCAGTATGTTCTGATGAGTCCAGATGGTTTGGGGAATCACGACCAATCCACCATCGAGTGGCGTTGTCGTCACCTGTCCCAAACATTTTAGATGTCCTGTAAACGCTTCTTCCTGGCTTGCCCGGTTTGCCTTTCCTGCGGCTCCCAAGTATTGATGCTACTGGCTTCTCCTTTCTGATGGCAAAATCAGCATTTTTTGATGGGCAATTCCATAAATTCTATGGTAAGATCAGGAGTTTGCAATGAAACTCAAACTTTTGAGTAAATACATGAATTATACATGTAATTAACTACATTTAGGTCTCCCGAGTTTGGGGTTCACACTTATGCAAGCAGCTCAGCCCCAGGCCTGCTTGAGACCTTGGATTTGTCCGCATCATTTGGGGGTCTACCTTTGGAACCAATAATCCATACGGATATCCACCAAAAATAGAAAGGTTGCAAAAACCATTTTTATGCTCCGAAAATACTGAACATAACAATATATATATATAAATAAGTATATAAAAATATGGATTAATATGGTGGGCTTGTCATGGAGCCAGTTTCCACCAGATAAATCATTGTCCAACGACATGAAGCCATGCACGATCATCTTCCAGCGATGCTATGCCACTATGCGACCACCCAAGTCGACCGGAGAGGCACCCTGCAGATCTTGGCAAATGATAATGATTCAATATCTAGTATAATTGCGCAATAATCTGGCCATCGAATATGTAATATGATGTAATTATGATTGATTATTATGTATCGTGGCAAATTCACTCAATTGAAGCTACTTTGGGATGATTCTCCTTCAGTATCATTCCAGTGAGGTCGCAGTGACGTCAGAATTCACCCAGATGCGCGTACATGAATATGATGTAGCATACTTTCTTTTGGTTAGAATCTAGAATCCTCCTTTGCATTTTGAAGTGCTAGTCATTCAAGTCATTCAGACTCATCTTTGGTATCAAAATTGAACACTAATATTCGAAACCACTTGTGCCACAGATACCCTGGTCACTCCTGCTGCCACATCCCTGCTGGTAGATCTTTGGTGTTCCGACGCCGGAGTCTTTGGATCGCGGCTGGCCTCAAGGGGCACCATCCCATTGAGGAAATCACAACATGTCACAACGGGGGCAACAAAGAGAAGCCGGGGAAATTGCTGTATGTGGAGTAAGTATGAGCAAATGTCCTCCGATTCTTTGCTACCTATGAATTGACAGTGAACAGCACATGGGAAAGGCACAGAAACATCAGGGTCTGACCCGTGCCTTTGTCACCTGTTTAGATCCTGCAAATTCCTACATTATTCTGGGTAAATTATCATCTTTCACTAACCTGAAATGTTGCGCCATTTGGGGATGATTTCCCTTATAAACCATGTTTTCCAGTGATTTATTGCCTTTTTTTGCTGAGAAAATTCTCATTTGTTGTCTCCATAAAAGGTTGAATGAGTTCCCCAACACTCTTGCCCTGCTGAGGTTGCTCCTGGGCGGCAAAGGTTATTGATGGCTACTGGAGTGTGAATCCTGGAACTCATCTGGGCAAATCATAAAAAGAAACACATCAATACAAATCTTCTTCCCATCATCAATACAAATCATCAATACAAACTGGTTGGTGGTTGAGCCTACCCCTCTGAAAAATGATGGAGTTCGTCAGTTGGGATGATTTTCCATTCCCAACTGTTTCTGGAAAGTCATTCAAAATTCCATGGTCCCAGGCACCACCAACCAGTCATTAACCATTATTAACCATGATTAACCATTGTATAACCATCATAAATATCATTAAACATCATTAAACCACCAACCAGCAAATCATCATCTTTCAAGGGTGAGGTCAGTGCAGAAATTCGAATCACTCGCGCCACATCAGCCCCGGACTGCAGAACCCTGGGTTGGCTCGGTCGCCAGCAAGGCTTCCTCAGCAATCGTTGGGATGGGTTGGTTGTGGTGCATGGAGGGAGCCATCACATGGTAATATGATGTAATATGATGGGAATAAGATTGGTGATGATCCGTAAATCCATCAACATTTTGTGCCATGCCATGCACATGAAAGTTATAAATTCATATCACCGAAGCGTGGTATTCTACCACCAAAGATTTCTGGGTGTGTCTGAGAATGGGGTGCCTTGAACATGTCGCCAATTCCCCATTCAAATGGCCACATCTTAGTCGTCTCGGACAAAGATATTCATGGGATAACCAGAGTCGCATTCACTGAATCACTGGATAGATCTTGCTGGTCCCCATGAAACCAGTTGTTGTAACCCCAACCATGAACCAGTTGTTGGAGTTCTGGGCCTTGCTCTCCCTAGAGATCCGGACTTTCTTCTGAGATGCCTGGTGCTTCTGAGACAAGCTTCGGAGCTTTCGAAGTGAAACGTTTAAGGTCTAAAAATCACTAATGCGGAAGATAAACGGTTCAAGGCAACTCAAGAATTGCAAAGGTTACCCTCAAGTAAGTTAACAGATGTTAACAGTATGTAAGATAGCTATGGAAGCCATGGCCCATATGTTCGATGATATCTACCTATTAATAATGGTGATTCTACATGAAAATATGATCCCAAAATTAATAATTATATTATAATTACTCAAAACATACCAGTGATAAATAATTATAATTCTATGTCATCATATTTTTCATGGTATGATGAATAAAAAATACAATTATAGCATATTATAATTATCATTGATCAGGGTAAATCATAATATTTCACTAACCTGGATTAAGGCCATTTGGGGATTATGTTCCTTACTAACCATGATTCCAGTGAGGGAGAACAGTGAGATCGTGATCAAATTTACCCAGATTGATTATCATTCATGACCAGATTGTTAATGATGATTAATGAGATATAATTTACCCAGATAATCATTCATAATAATCATCATTAATAATCATTAATTACATCTCATGGTCCATGCATTTCCATGACCGCCACCAATCTCGCCACAGCCACGCCACCTGACCACCCGCAGCCTGTGGCTGGGAAATCATCGAGAAAAATGCTGGATTTCCAGCACGCCAGAAATCATTTTGTACCAGATTTCTGGTATTAATGGTAACATGAAATTCGTCATTGAGATGTTGCACTTCTATGGTTGAGATAAAAATGGTGTTTGCCATTTACCATCATGGCCAATGCCAATATCATATATATAGATATACAAATATATATATATATATAGAGCTAAATCCCCTTCTCAGACACACTCATTTCAGGGCAAAGAAATGTGGGAAACCAGTACAGTACCCTAATCAAACATCGCAATGGCACATCCCATTCTTTTAATGCGAAGTGCATCTGTAGATGAATGTATATTATACAATTGCGAACTGTTCATTGCCATGTCAGATTACCAGAGGGTATACATGAACAATCACGAACATGAATATATAAACCATCCGATCAAGGGGAGCAATGATTTGAGAAACCAATACAACCCATCACAAACGATCAATTCGTTTACAGTAGTGCATGTTTATCTTAAATATCATCTAGCGTCTGACTATGTCTGACTAATGTGGGAGTACTCAAGAAACAAGAAACCGCCATCATCAACCGTCCAATTGTGGCTAAGAATTGTCTGTTATCCAAAGCCATCATGAAGCATCTAGTTTTTCAAGGTTGTTCAGGCCATAAAAACCACCAAAGCTCTGCCGGTCCAACACGCGCCTTGGGACTTTCTTCATCGTACAATGGCGCCTTCACCAGTGCTCGGACCTGGAAAATGGCATTGTGCTTGGCTGAGAAATACAAGGTTGAGGCCCTCGTTAGGCCCAAGAAACCGAGCAAAGTTAGGGTGATTGAATATGGTTGAATACGGTTGAATATGGCTGAATATGGTTGAATGGGAGTGAGATAGCTAAGTTGATGCACATAACTTGCTTGATGTTTGGGTTGTTTATGGGAAATCTGTGAAATATCACGAACTAGTGAATGGGGTTAGAAAGCAACAAACATAACTGGGAGGCCTCAGCTTGTATCTGTATGACTGCCCGGTCAATCTTTGCAAACCGCAGGGGAAAAAGTCCCAAGAGACATGTTCCATACACGTTCCATATCTGTCTATATATGTTTTCCGATGTTGCTGCTTCACCTATGACCTATCCCTGCATCTTTTGGAGCCATATCCCCAATGTGTCCATCCCAAGGGGCATCTTTCATCTTCTTGGCCACCTCTTGGGGCCTCAGAACGGTGACCCATTTGTAAAATGTCGCCCGTCGAATGACCGTTGAAGGGACCGAAGGGAAGGTGCAAAAAAAAAAAACGTGGACGTCTAGAAATGATGGGGATATACCATGGATATACGACATGGCTGGTTGGCATCAATCATCTGGCTGATGACATGATCCACAGCTCCAATGGATTCTTCAACTCGTCTAAAAAACATCAATTTCCCTTCAGAAATCCTGATCCCTCACCATAAAACCCATGGCTTTTCCCTGGGGAATTCCCATGCTCTGCGCGCATGATGTCGAAGCCCATGAGAATATACAGCACAGCCAGGAACATGAACCAGAGGCCGATCCTCAGCGAGAAAGAATGCTATGTAACAGTCATGTCTATATGATATAATGCATACATATTATATATATAATAGTGATATATTAATACTATATATATATGTAATATTATGTATATTATGTAATACTATATATATATATATATATGTAATAGTGATATATTATACGAAGTCTCGTATATATATATATATTAATAGTATCATAATAATATTAGCAGATAATACAGATGATATACATATATATATACAGATAGTAATACTGTAATATTTAATATGACAAATATATATATACACATATGCAAGTACCTAATAATTTTGAATAAATACGCTTATGTTTTAAATCATTAACTATGCATGTATAAATATGTATGATTTATATATATATACATTCAAAAATATACATATAATATAATTATAATGACAAGACAAACAACATGTATATGTATATAACTATTTATATATATGCGAGCGCCTACTGATTGCATAAATACGCTTATGTATTAACTTATTAAGTATGTATGTATAAATACGTATAACATATACACGAATATATATATATATATATATAATATATATATATAATATATATATAATATATATATATATAATATATATATAATATATATATATATATATATATAATATATATATAATATATAATATATAATATATATATAAGTGAAACAGGGGGTCGAACCGGAAACCCAAACGAAAAGGGAAAACCAATCCGGCAACACCTGCATCAAACAAACAACCAAACGCCTTTTCTCGAAGGCGCTTGAGCCACAAACGTCGTAGACGTGCAAATGACCCACCCAGGTTATTGTTAGGATGGAATTACACTCTACTCTAATTAGTGGCTACCCTACCTATGTAACGCTTCTACATAGGTAGTGCTGTGGCTGTACATATCGGGGATATCTACTTTGGGCATGATGGACTCATAGCTAAGGCATACCTCTACTAGACCTACCTGCACATGCTATACAAGTGGGAAGAAGGAACTAGGGCCAGTTAAAACCAAAAAGCCACCAGAGGTTGAGCGTGCAGTGGATCTGTCGCCGGCGAAGTCGGCATCGACAAACAGTCTGAGCTCTAGGTCTTCAGGCTTGTACTGAATGGTACCTACTAACCTGTAGTGTGGTGTTGAGGCTATATACTGGATTAATCTTAGGACCTTCTTATCATCCCCCCTGGACCACGACTGGACCTTTGTGGCCAGATCATTGATAGGCTTGATGATGTCGGGACGTGCAAGTCTACCTAACCAAAGGGCTTTCATCAAAATCTTACATGCGTTTGGAGCTAGTTCCCCTTTAGTTTCATCATCTTCAATGGTGATGGATCCCTCAGGTGGAAATGGCGTGGCGGCATGCTTGAGTTTGGTGACACCAGTTATTGACTTATACAAATCTACGGTCTGCTGAGCGTAGTCTGCCATATCAAAAACCATGCCATCTTGGGCTTGGAAGGCTGCACATTTTTCATGACCTTCGGTCTTGGAGAGTGGGGTAACAACATGGTTGCGTCCAAGAATCCTATAGATGGGCTCTGGGGGTTCAATGTCTACCACAGAAGTTAACTTACTCCAGAATGCATCATGCTGGTCGGCGGGGCCAGCTAGAGTTAAATCGTCTACATAAGTTGACAGAAGTAACTTTGTATCTGGGAAGTAAAAATTTCCTGGGTATTCTTGAACTTCCTGTCCACCAAGGTTCTTGATGATGACTTTCAAGTGTTGTTCCCACAGGCCTCCGGCATCAGGATGACCGTATAAGGCTTTAATTAAGAGGACTACGGGCTTAACAAACTGTTGTTTCCAATACTTAGGGCGGAGCTCCGGGGGAAGCTCAATCCAGGTTTTGTATTTGGAAGATAACAGTGCTTGGACGTAAGCTTTGACTGCATCTGCAGCCGTCGCGCGGTTACCCGGCACCGACCCATACGCCAGGCAGGCGTTTAGCCCTTGGACGGAGGTGGGATTTGCGCCGAGTTCTTGGTAAACCGCGGCTGCACCATGTTCGTCCTTTGCGCAGTCTCCTCTGTACACAATGCGCCCCTTCATTTTGTGAAGGTGGTCCGCAAGCTCGTAGAATTTAATGGACGCGATGGTCATGAGTTGACCAAAGTGTACTGATACACCCGAAGCCTTAGCTTCTTTGCGTACATCTTCCTTTTCGCGGACCGAACCAAGATCCCAAGTACCAGCCTTAACCAAACCATCGGCTTCGGCACGGATTGCCTCGAGGGCCTTGGGATTGGACAGCATCTCTGCACGGGACAAGAGCTTAGTGACCATAGCTTTGATCTCAGGCGTTGGCGCCTTTGGGTCTTCTAGGTGGAAGGCTTGGGCGATCAATTGTTCATGGTCAAGAAGTTCTGTAACCAACCTATTAGCGGTGGGGTCTGATTCAACAGCTAGGGCTAAATCTTCAAAACCAGCTAATGGGGATACATGCTTAAGGTGCTGCTCAATTTCCCTATGGGGTTGAGGCTCGCTAGTTGCTGGTCGGCAAGGCATAGCAGGAACGGACTGCTGGGCACATTTTGAGGGATACAAAGCTTGCGCAATTAAACTAGTCATTTGGGGCGGATACATTGCGGAGCGAGTGGTCTCAGCTCCCTCACATCTGGAATGAGGTTGCTGGCATCGGCACCGCATATCTTGAAACGCCTCTACAATTCGGGGAGAAGTGGTCTTGAGTTTCCATGGCTTTTTGATGGGATAACCATTTCTGTCGGTTAAACCTACGGTACACCCTTCAAAACCAACGGTCATAAACTGGGGATGTTCTCAAAGAATGCTACAACGTCAGGCCTTTTCCAGCCAGAGCAAGGTCTTGGCCACTCAAACGTTACAGTACCACCATGATTGAGAACCCTTTCAGCGCGTTTGGAAAAACTCTTAAACAACCGTTTGGACTCTTTGACCTGGTGGGCAAGCTTCCTAATGAATGCGGCACCACCCCTCTTCCTATTGATGTACTGCCAAGGAGATCCGGATGTGCAAGGGATAGAGGCCCACATATGTGGAGGTGCAACCTTAGCGGCTTCATCTATCTGATAGTCTAGTTGCTCGCATTGTGATTCATCTCCCAGGTCTATCCTATCCTTACAAAGTCTAACATGATTAATGCCATATTCTTGGTGAGTAAAACCCATCTGGGAGTCCTCAGAACAAGCAAACTCAAACATGGTTGACTTGGCATTGGGTCTGGAAGCTTTCTTGGCAGCTTTCCGGCTCCTACGATTATCGCGGTTAGTTGGCTTACCTACAGCGGGGCAACCAAAAACAGGCAGCGATTTTTGACATAGGTCGGAACATCGATTGGCAACTTGGGGAAGAATAGCTACACCAGAAACGGAAACAGCAGGCTCGGCTGGAGCACTGGGTTCGGATGACCCTGGTACCTCACCTCTTACGAAGATTTCCTCAACCAATGCTCTATCCTCTGCGGAGAGGTGAGATGGTATCGGATCGGGATCAGGCAGATCCTCACCGCGGAAGATGATGCCATGTGCTTCATCATCCCTGTCTTCTGCTTCTGTCTCACTTGTGGGTGGTGGAGCTTTCTTTTCTTTTTCGGCTTCTTTTTCTTTTTCAACCAACATTGTGAAGCGGGCTCGGCACTCATCAGTGTGCACGCGCGAATGGCCAGCGCAGCCTTTGCAACCAGGGGTCTCTTTCCACTTAAGGATACGGTCTACGGTTATATAAACAGAACGACTTTTGAGACCTGGTGTAGAGGGTGAGGCTATTCCGCCCTCCTTGGGGAAGGGCACATCCTTTAAGGCATATTCAGGCAACTTAAGATCATCTGGGTTATCCCCCCTGATGAGAGCTTGGTGGCGTGAAAAACCTATTGGAAAAACAGGATCACCTTCAGGGACAAAGATTTCTGCTTCTGGAACATCAACGGCTGAATTCCCACCTCTAGTGCGATACTCTTGGTAATCTAACACCCTTAAGATATTTCTATATCGGAAACCGGGATCAATCCTCCAACCCAAAAACAGACCAGGTGACATGTTGGGCTCCAAAGTCCTTTTGGTGGGTGACTTCCTACGGTAATACACTAACTGACCAAAGCATAACCTCATGCCATCAAACTTATTCCTAGTAAGCGACTCCCATTGGGTTTTGTCGGGGTCAGCTATTGAAGGCTTGTCGAATGACATTGAAAGGCAAGCATATGGATAGCTATATGTGTGATACTCATAGGGAAGGCCAGATTGGAGGTGAATAGTGCGGCAACATTCTTTCTCCTCTCGAACATCTCTCTCGAGGATGGCATTGTGGGGCCATCTGTTCGGCAACGAGGTTTCTGGAACCATGCCTACGGCATGTGCCGCCTGCTCAAGCTCGCCTGCTTCGTCCATTTTGATGAACGTTCGGGTGGTGAGCTCTGATCCACGCAATCCTAAGAAATGTCTAAAGTTGCGAGCATGCGCGTCAGCAGTACGTTTGGACAATGGGTATGCAACACGCGCACCAGAGTACGCATCGCGGATGACATGATGCGACCTTATTCCCCCTATACCTACACCCAAGTGTTCGGACCCTTTAGCTAAGATAACATCATCAGTAGCAAGCTGTTCCAGCGGCTGCTTTGGGGGATCAACAAAATCATCGGCTTTGCCATCTTTGACATGTGAAACCCTCATGGCGGTATCTTTTGCTATATGGCACAAAGGACAGTAGGGATTTTTGGGAAAATGGGTGCGCAAATGTTCAGGGCTAGTGGCTTGCTGCTTTAGAACTTCATCCTTAGGCGGCTCACCATCGGCTAGCTCTACCAAAAGCTTATCATCCATTGGGTGTTTAGGCTCCGACGCGCTAGAGGACCCAGCAGCGTCCTCAACAGGCTCGGGGTCTAGAACTTCATCTAAATCTGAGGGACTAGGAAGGTCACTACCGGCAAAGCTAGGGGCATAGCCGGGGTCATTAGGATCTTCTTCACCTTCAGCGGGAGCATCAGTTTCCACAGGTGGAGCTGGCACGGCAGTTGACACAGGAGCAAGGTGCTCGCTGGGCACAAAATGACGTGGGGTCAACTCTTCATCATACTGGGGAACATATTCACCTACCCTAGATGCACAGATTCTAGCATTCCGGGGAACTTTCATCCTACACCTGTTGATATTTTCTGGAGCTATCAAGTAGGGGACATTCTCTCTAGGATCCCAGACAAACATGTAACCCTTATCTATGACAGTCTTACCAATGCTTTGTGCGGGAGGACATTCTTTAAGGACATAAACCTCTTCACCTTCAAGAATCTTGCTTCCATTAAAGGCTAGTGACTCTTGGCCAGGCTGGCTGCCACCTCCGGTAGCAAAAGCAACAGGATTGGGTGATTGCTGCAAGTGCTCCTTCATGGCTGGTGTGAGGGCTTGGCGTCCAATCAAGTGTCGACCTGCGGCCGTGTCCCAAAGCCAAGGGATGGCTTTGGAGGCCTTCATTGGCATGGCATTGATGGGGTCAGGATTATTAGTCGCGCCATGGGCAGCGACCTCTGGGATTATGACAGTTGCCATATTAGCAGCAGCTTTGGCAGGGGCTTTACCGCTTTTACCAAGTGCTCTAGGAGGGGGTCCCTTATACTTGTTGGTGTCTGAGTGGAGGAACGCGCACGACTTAGCTTTGCATGCATTGTACGCATAGAACATGCAAGGGGTTTTGGCCTTTTCGGAAGCGCTCATATTTGCTACTTTCTTGGCTTCTTCCCCACGCGGGGTCGTGTTGCCCTTTCGGTTGGGCGGAGGCGGCTTTGGACCGGATGGCTTGGCCTTGGGCTTCGCTTTCGGGGCAGGAGCTGCCTTCACGTCCTCCTTTTTAGGGGTTTTCTTTGGTTGAGGATTACCCCCCCCTGAACCCTGGCTCTTAGGCGTAGCCTTAGCTTTGGGATTAGGGGTTGGTGCAGGGGCACCAGCGATTTTGTCATCGGGGGTTTGTTGCGTGCCAGCATAGCCAGCAGCAGGCTTCAACTTCAGCTGCTTATCAAACTCGGCGCGATTACGCTTCTGCTGATCAAGTTGGATGGCAAGTTCAACCTTAGACCATAACCAGTCAGTGGTGCGACGATGGCTATCTAGTCGGGCTTCCCTAGCTTTAACAACTTTTGGGGCGATCACGGCATTGCGTTCTAGTTCGTCGATGAGATGGTTAAACAGCGTTTGTTGTCGCGGTAAATCCTCTAAGGGAATGGTAGACATCACGTAAATATACTTATCCCTAAAGGCCTCTAAGTCAGCTACCGTGTTACCAGCGACCCTAAGGGATAACAGATTTCGCTCTCCAAGCATGCCAATGCGGTCACGCTCGAGTTGAAAGTGTTTGAATATTTTACGCAACATCGCGCGCCCGCAAGGCATTGCACCACTAGCTGCGCGCTCTGCTTCTACCATTTGCTGAAAAACAAGACCAAACCTACCGCGCTTACAGGTCTTTATGAGCCTAGAAGCGATCTCTCGATCGGTGCGGGGGTACCTAGGATCGGCTTGAAGAACAGCTTCATCAGTGGTTAGGCACTCTTGGGCCCATTGGTAAACTTCATTACCGGGGGTCTTTTGGAGTTTGCCTATTGACATCAACACCTGATTGATATATCCACGGGCTTGACCTGCGTTCTCTGGTGGATTCGGAAAAACCATATCAACTAAGGATTTTATCCTAATGGTATCTTCTTCATCATCCGCGTAGTTAACAGCAGGTGGCTGTGGGGCTAAATAGGGTTGGTTCATGGTAAGATGCGGGCATTCGATCTCTTCATGGAGGTCACCACAAATCCTACATTCAGTAAGGACTAATGGGGCACGCACTGAGTGAAACTCACCAGAATCCGAGGAGGACTCTGAGCTACCTGAATCAACTGATCTATTAGCAGAACCAATATGGTGATAAGATGTGGTATTGTCAGCAACTAAACCCTGTTGCGCCAACGGAAGTGGCGGCAACCCTGGCGGCAACACCTGCTGCGGTGGAGGTGCACGACCTATGGACCCAAAACGAGAGTTTGCACAGGGAGTGCCCGCAACACTAGCATTGGTTGGACCTAAGCCCGGTGCGCTAGCAGCAGCGCCCTTTGGGGGCGTGCACGGAGGTGCTATCGGCAGGGGTGCATTGGCAGTAAGCTGCTGTGGTTGTTGTTGTTGCATCTGTTGAAGTTGCTGCTGTTGCGATTGCAATGCATTGGTCAATCTACTCACTTCAGCTAAGAGTTGTTGGACTAAAGCTGATTCTGTTGGATTCGAACCACTTGCAACATTAGCGCTAGGTACCATGGCATTTGCTGGCATGGACAAGTTGGCAAGTGCCAACTCCGCAGGTTGGGGGTTCGCCATAACAGTCACGGGTGTGGCACCCGGAGGGTGAAAAGATTGAGGCATGGTCGGAACAACATTTGGTGCTACTTCATGGGATGATTGGCCAACAGAAACCCTGGGGGTGGCCCAAGTAGTTGCCTCTACAACCATTGGATTTGCAACCTCTTGCAGGGGAACTGGAGTATTTTGTGGGGAACCAAAAGGCCTAGCACGAACATCTGGTGTTTGAGCTGGAGCTGGAACATAACCCTCAAATAAATTGAAGTTTTCCGTAGTTTGCTCATCTTCAGGAATTACCCTTTGACCTACATTCTCTTGGGGAAGGTCCGCAAGAAAGTCCATGAGGGCAGAACCTGAAATGGGGGAAACTGGAACCGGGGACGCTACAGCCAAGCTGTTTTGGCGTCTGGCTTCTGCCAGCTGTTGCTCAAGAAAAGCAATCCTAGTATCCCTTTCTGTTATTTCAACTTCCCGAGTGGCCAATTGTTGGTTACCCAAATTGATTTGTTGTTGAAGTGGTCTAACATTAGATTCCACAAACTGTTGGGCTTCCCGTTGCAAAACCGCTTGACTTTCTAAGACTTCCTGCTGAGCTTGTTGCCTAGCCCCAAAAACAAATTGTTGGGCTTGTTGGGTGAGGTTATGCTCAAACAACTCCGAACCCCTGTCCCTCTCAGCCAAAGCGGCATAGGCTTCCTCTTGGTTGTGCAAGATGGCCCTTGTCGCTGCGTCGCGCATTTCTGCAGCGACCTGACCAAAGTCGGATTGCTGCTGTGCGATGACTTGTCTAGCTTGGAAGGCTTCTAACTGGGATTGGATAGCAACATTACTAGCATGGTCTGCGATAGTGGCGGCATGGTGCGCTTGGGTTACAGCAGCACCCGCAAGGAAAGTGGCTTGGGTTGCACTAAGGTCTACAGGATTATCTTCATCAGGACTATTGCTTGGGTTTGGACCATGGGGACCCCTTTGCCTAAATCTATTTTGTTGAGATGCTTTCACACTAGTATCAGATGACTCATCAACACGCATGGCATCCCTAGTTGAAGGCAACTGGATTCTTCGTGGAACCAGGGAGGTAACAACCGCCGGGACCCTTGTTGCATTTGGATTAGAAGTTTCAGGACTACTCCTTGACCTACTGTTAGATGAACTAGGATCAGAAGGGGGAGAAATGCCTGACATCTTGACCCAAACTCGGCTGAACTTTTGCGCTCAACTGCAACGATGTGATCCAACGCGAGCTTTGCTCAGCGTCCCAAGCAAAAGTGTGCAGTGATGGGACAAAGACCAATGCAGCACAATACTACCTCAACCAACAAAGTCTTCGCAAGTTGGATATTAAGATAATAAAGTGCTACTGAAATTAATTCAGGCTGTGTTGAAGTTCGGATGAACTATGGCTTCGCTAGCGGTAATGACCCTAGCTCTGACCACAGAAACAACACGGAACTAAAAACAAAAAGGCAAAAGGCAATTGGACAATGGACACTTGGCAAACGACAAGGACAGACCGACGAATGTAGCGAGCAAGCTCAGCTACCTCGGCGTTGAAAGCCTATCGGATGCTGTAGAGCCGCTGGACTTGTGCCAGGGCCTACCAGAGTGTGCGATCGTCCTGGCCCCCAAAATTGGGGTAAAACTGATTGGTCCTAAGAGGAACTGGGCGGCGAGATTCCAGGATCTGGGCGACCCCTTCAAGACGTAACCAGTCCTCTACCTCCGCAATCCAGCAGAGTTCCTTGTCAGAACGCCCCTCAGAACGGATGGTTTTGATGCCGAGTTGCCTACACTCGTTCAGGATGTCAGAACGGTCGTCAATGAGACAATGTGCCTGAAGAGCGGAGATGATCGAGGATTTGCCCTGCCTACCGCAAGGATAGCGTGCCAGGTGCACTTCTCGAAACGGCAATCCCTCCGAAATGAGCTGGCTAATCACGTGCTCAGCGCCTGCCTTGGTGCTTTCAATCTTGGACTGGCCGGCGTATGAGACAATGTGGAACTCGATTTGATTACCAGCAATCCTAGTCAATGACCGGAGCTTATCAACTAAGTGGGAAGACAATTCACCTACGGGGTTGAGAGCCTGGTCAATGGTATCGTGCCAGTCGATACAAACAATTACGTTGGATGTATTAACGTGGACTACCTTAGAGACTAAGTTGGGTTGGTGCTGGTAATGTCGCGGCACGGAGCCAGCGACCCCCTCTGGCCGATCTGGTGTTGGGTCAGGCAAAGGCCGCCCACGGACGTGGGGTGCAAGGCCAGAACCTGAACTTTGCTCTTGATGCGGCTGCTGCTGTCCTTCGGGATCAAGTGGAGGAAGATCTCGGGACGGTTGACCAGCAGGTCTTGGCCCACTCACTCCTGGCGGAGGGGGTTTTACGGGCTTGAGATTAGCTGGATTAGGGGGAACAGGCCTATTAGGTCTTGGGGGAATTACCACAGGTGCAGCAGGTGCTGCAGGTGCAACTGGCGTCGCAGGTGCAATGTGCACAGGCGGATGCTTCCAAGGCAGATTCTTCTTAGGCTCTGGAGCTGGTGGTAAGGGTTCTGGCCTTTGGGGCGTGTCGGGGACAGCAGCCCCCTTTGCACGGATTGGCACAGGAACAGAACTAGCTCTTTTGCGAGTCTTAGATGAAATCTTATTTGAAATTGGTACTTCCCTTCCCCTTGTTCTGGCAGCAACTGCGGGCGCAGTCTCGGCTGAGGGTGCTCTTGACCTGGATCGGGCAACGGGAGAGCCGGCTGGCTCTGATGCAGTCTCTGTCGCGACACGGGTTGTGTCAGCGACCCCACTTCCAGCACTTTGCAAGGACTGCCTCCAGGGAGGATAAGCTGAACTACTAGAACTGCTTAATGGGGGAACAGTCAAAGATGGTACTGTAGGGGCTGCAGGTGGTGGTGCAGCAGAAACTGGATCTTTTCTGGGCTGTGCCGGCTTATCACGTTGGATTCGGGAGGTTCTTATGTTAGGACGCTGTCTCTTTGGTGGAGACTCAATTGGACGGGCAGGGGTGCGCTCAGCAAAGCCAGCGTCGAAAGGTTCTTGCTGGCCGACAAATGCCTGACCTGATGAAACAAACCTGGCGGTTCGAGTCTCAGCTGTTTCAGAGCCCTCAGATTCGGTACCGGGGTTATTGGTGTCAAGATTATAAACACTATTGGGGTCTAAATTACTTGAACCAAGAACAGTACGATGGGATCTAAGTGCAGGATCACGCCACAACGAGTCGGGAAGCTCGTGTGGGTTGACCCCAAGCTCTGGTGCCACGGCGTGCGGCACAATGAACGGCAAAGTCTGCGGCGCGTACGCGATCGGAGGATCAGCGACCCTAGCCCAGGTGCCAGCGGAGTCAATTCTAATTTCGGGGTAACCGTGTACTTGGGGTCTTAAAGCAAGAGGTCTTCTAGAAACACCGGTTATGGCACGGGCTCTATAAAGTTCTTGATTAAGTTCGATTCGTTCACGGGTTTCCCTTGGGACTAGATTGACAGGCAATGGCGGATTGGACCTAGTTCTTTTAGGCCTACGACGGCGCGTGGAAACCTCACGGCCGTGCTCGGTTGTTGTAAAGTCAGGGAATTCAGGTTCTTCCTCCGCCTCAACCTCAACTTCAACTACCTGGTCCTCCTCAAAAACTTCCTCTTCCTCCTCCTCCTCCACCCACTGCTCCTCTTCAGGCGGTGGATCGTTGGGATCCTCCGGAGCAGCCTCTTCTCGCGCCTCTGCAGGCTGGGGGTCGCGGGCAGCGAGCTCCTGTGCAGTTGGCGGCGGATGAGATGGTGGTGGTGGTAAAGGTGGTTGTTTATGAAGGGTCGGACTAGGGGGAATGTTACTAGGTGGAGGTGGCAAACTTTGAATCCTATCTGCAAGGGTTGTGGCACTAGAATCAGGAGCTTTAGGCCTAGCTTTAGCTGGTGGCTTAGCAGGGCTAGCAACTGGGACTGGTGCTACGTCGCGCCCAAAGGCAGCGACCCCTTGAGAATCTGACTTTGGGGCTTGTGGGACTGGATGGACAGAGACAGTAACCCTCGGACGCGGTGGCACTGCTGGCTCAGGTGGTCTTCTCAAAGAAGGTTGCCAGTTCGGCGGTGGATGCCCAGGCTCTTTTGGCCCTTGCTGGGCCGGAGTTGGAACTGTGCTTCCACTTGCCGCGCCAGCAACGGGTGTTGCGGCAGCAGGCCTTTCCGCTTTTGGACGGGGTTGCTGCTGTGGGCCTGTGTATCTATAATACCTATCCCACTCCTCTGGGCGCGGGTGCTCTGCCCCTAAGATACGTTGATTGATGATCCTTTTTTGGGGGTAGTTCACCAGAGTTAATCACTTGTTCACCGTGTGAAATACCTCTGCGCCTGTCCAAACCGTAAATGTGTGCCCACTCTTTATATGGGATGAGGATTTGATAGGCTAAAGCCAAACACTGTGATGTTGGGAACTCCTCAACAAGTCTTGAATGAAGAGCTATCAACCAGCGAGTGCTTTCGTCGGCTTGTTCGTAAGGAATCTTTCTTAACCAAAAGCCACCTACGATATCCCCTCCAGAATTATGATAAAGCCAATTTTGGTATGCCTCGAAGTCGTTCCACCAAGCTCGCTTTGCTTCTTGCCACCTGGTTGTGGCACCACCCCTACTTGACCTAACCCTCTGGCGTGGGGGATTAGATGAAGTTGCGGGGGAATGGCCTACCTGAATAGGTTCGGTGCCGGGTTCAACAAGATTAGGGCTAGTTGGTGGTGGGACTATTTGATCGGGGCAACTAGTGTTGGCTTCTGTCGCGACACCGGATGTGTCAGCGACCGCAGGCTCAGGCACGGATGCAGATGGTTCGGATGCACCGGATGCTTCTCCTACTGGACCCGCCTCGTCACCCAAACCTAAAAGATCGGCAGATTCAACCTGTTGTTGTTCTTCTTCAGCTGGATCTGCAAAATCTGTTGTGTCAATCTCGTCGGCTTGTTCCAAAAGAGTTGAAGAATCTTGTTGAGGATCTACTTCTTCTTCTTCTTTTGCTCGATCAATGTCCGTGAAAGCAGCTTCCGCTGGGTTACCCAAATCAGAAGGTGGTTCCAAAAATGACTGATCTTGAAGCGAAGTGTCAACCCCAGTCTCCTCCGTCGCGACGGGATCGTCAACAACCTCTTCTGGCAAGCCAATTGCTGAGATTACCGCACTGATGCTCTCGGCCTCGTGGATCTCCTCCTTAACCTCTACCAGTGATCGTTCCTGGTCTGCAGAGTCTGTCGCAATGGAGTCGAAACCAGATGGCGCGGGCGCTTGTACCTCAGACAGATCCGCCCAGGAGGTAGAGGCCTCAGCTATCGATCCGGCAGGCAACGGAGCTGATTGCTCAACGTCTTCTGCAGCAGATGCGACCGCTTCAGCTCCACCCGCTGGAGTTTCAGTCGCGACGGAATCGTCAGCGACCTCACCGGACCCTTCTGAGGGCATGCAACAAAGAACAGTGAAGTGCGAAAAACAAAGTTAGGGCCTATGGCAAGTTTTACCGGATTAGGTTCCCCAACAAAAGCCTTACGGCTGATAACCAGTGAAACAGGGGGTCGAACCGGAAACCCAAACGAAAAGGGAAAACCAATCCGGCAACACCTGCATCAAACAAACAACCAAACGCCTTTTCTCGAAGGCGCTTGAGCCACAAACGTCGTAGACGTGCAAATGACCCACCCAGGTTATTGTTAGGATGGAATTACACTCTACTCTAATTAGTGGCTACCCTACCTATGTAACGCTTCTACATAGGTAGTGCTGTGGCTGTACATATCGGGGATATCTACTTTGGGCATGATGGACTCATAGCTAAGGCATACCTCTACTAGACCTACCTGCACATGCTATACATGGTGGGGCTCAGGGGTCGATATATTTCAACTATATATTGTCATATTCTGTAAACTTTGTATGAACATAGCACGCTCCTCTGAGACCCCAGCAGCATCTCAGCAGGGGCCGTGATGCTGGAAAAGCAAAGCCAGAGAGTGCCTTGCACGCCAAGGGCGACCCAGGGAAAGTCACCTTCTAACAGGGAGGATTCCGATGATTTTAATGGGCAAATCATGGTTAATTATATGGAATTCATATGAATTCACAGGAAATCATCGAACGAAATGGAGTGTACTTGAGTTTACCATTAAAAAAAGGGATGCGTGGCCACTTTGATGACTTTGAGTGTCGAAAACTTGGAATTTGCAATCAAAAATCAGGACTGTCCCATACAAAAGTTGGGGTATGACCAGGGTTTTGACAACAACAAACTGTACGTTGTCACAATCAGAAGTGGGGATTTTGTTTGCACCTGCAATCTAGCCTAGAGTAATGACTGGAAATACCTCATGAATGCATAGACATACATAGTGTTCCTATCAAACATGGGGATCTTCTCCAAGATGGCCGGCGTTGCAAAACATCTCCAAAAAGATTCTCAACCTATTTCAATTGGCAACTGTCCATTACTATCCATTACTAGCTTCAATTACCAAACAATAGCTGAGCTAGCGGCTGAAAGTGGTCACATTCATATCGTTGCAGCTGGGTTATGCCATGGATCTAATAATATCCTACGTGTTGGATGCCAGAATTCCTTGAAAACCCTGAAAACTGGTTGGTGAAAACCATTCTAAAGACCCATGGTTTCGTGCAAGTCTTCCCTTAAACCAACCCACTGATTTGACAACTCCAAACCTCAGAAAAACTGAGGATCCCGCCCTGAAAGCCATAGAACAGACCTGGGCTCAGTTTCGAGAAGTTCAGGGCTTGGGCCGCCCTTGCTAGTTCAACACAGCCTCCTGCACGTTTTTGAATGGAAAGAATAATGATAAGAAATACCTGGACCCTCAAGTGGTACGTAAATTTATGCTCGAGGGAAATCCTCACAAAAAACGCTCGAACTGCAAAAAGCGTGTGTTAGATTCAAAAAATGCTCAAGATTTTGAAAAATGCTCAAAATGTTCTGGAGATGTCCAAACATCACTTGTTACCCCACAAACCAGCAGCCCGCTTTGCCGTGGAAAAAATACTCTTTGAGGTATAGTCAAATGCTGACAGGCTTGAAGTAGTCAACCAAACAAAGGGGTCCAAAAGCCCTCATGCTCAGAATTGAAAAAGGGCCGATTTGAAAACGCATGTGGTACCTTTTTTGATTTGCGCTCGTTTGCGCGAATTTGCGCCCGTTTTGCGCCTAGTTTGTGCGCGCTCTAGCCTTGCTTTTTGAAAAATGCTCGGTTTGAAATGAAAAATGGCACCACCAAATCCACTGAAAATCAGCGCAGCGCAGTCAGCATTTAACAAACTACTTCAAGGCTGGTATTTTTGTGTTCAGTCCGATCTAGCTACGCATGAGTGCACAAGAAAAACACACTAGGGGATACTAGGGGCACATCTTGAGACCCGAGGGGAACCGGAACCAATGCAGCCCACAGGGGGCAAAAAATGTTCGAGTTTCAAAAAAACGCTTGAATAGCAAGAACTCAATCAAATTGAAATGTTGCGCTCGTTGCGCCAAATTGCGCTCGAATGTGGATGGGACGTAAATTAAAGTACCAATTGAGGGTCCAGGTAGTTAACAATGATTAATGATGATTGATGAGGTCAATCCCCTCGCCTCAACTTTCAAAACCCACACTGGACCATGATTGAACCATCCAACCCGTCATCCAAAATCTGGGATCTGCTGGGCTTCCAAGCCACGTCCTTTGGACTCCGCCAAAAACTTGGCCTTGTTCAGAAGCATGTCTTGATATTCGTTCAATCCAGGCACTCTCTGGATCCACTCAGGTTTCGCCTCGGCAGATGCCACGAAATATCGGGCTTTGAACGAACCACTTCAGCTTTCACTCACCCCAAAACCCTCCAGGACCGTCACAATTCACTGTCACATGGGATCATCCCAATTGAGCTCGCTGCTTCAAATAGAAGTGTCGTGGTGGCAAATGCAGCCTGTGAGCATCAGCACCAACGAATGTACCATCTGGATATGGGTCAAATGTACCAAGAAACATGTGATGTTAATCCGACTATGGAAATGAATGAAGGACCAAAAGTAAACAATATCCTTTGAGCAGTGTCAAATCACTGTGAGCCCATTGTAATCATCAACCAACTGTGTTTTTGTGAAACTGCTCACTCATATGGGTTTGCCTGAAAATGGAGCACCCGTCAAGTTCTTTATAATCCCTGTTCTTCATTGGAATTGTTTTTTTGGGGAACCCTATGTTTGGTCAAAACCACATCTCTTTGGGCATATCCCATTGTATGTCGCATTGATATCGAATTATCGAAGGAAGTTTAGAAGTCAAACTTCCGACAATATGGAGAGATGAAAAGCAGAGCAGGGAAGAGGCAGAGAGAAGAGAAAGATTAGAAGAAAGAAGAGTAGAAGAGAAAGAGTAAGAAGACAGAAGATGCAGATGCGCGAAAAGGTAGGAAAGTCGCGAAACACTGTGTTTCTCCAATGATTTGTGGCTCCGGAGGGTCGAAAAGTAGGCTCGCTAAAGCGGCGGGTGCGGAGCCAGCTGGCCAGATGAGAGATGAAAATTTGCACGCCGTTGTGGCGCGAAGCACATTTTGAAGTCAAAATGTACAAAACACACCAGGTCCGGACCACTTTTGGCAGTTGAGATGTTGAAAAAGTGCACGCCGTTGTGGCGCGAAGCACATTTCCAAGTCAAAAGGTTAAAAACACTAGGGGTTCGGACCACTTTTGGAAGTTGAGATGTCAAAAAAGTGCACGCCGTTGTGGCGCGAAGCACATTTCGAAGTCAAAATGTACAAAGCACACCATGTTCGGACCACTTTTACTAGTTGAGATGTCGAAAAAGTGCACGCCGTTGTGGCGCGAAGCACATTTCCAAGTCAAAATGTACAAAGCACCACATGTTCGCGCCACTTTTGGAGGTTCGGATGTTGAAAGAGTGTACGCCGTTGTGGCGCAAAGCACACTTCGAAATCAAAATGTACAAAACACTAGGGGTTCGGACCACTTTTGGAGGTTCAGATGTCGCTTCGCCGCTTCGCTTCACTACACTACACTACGTTACATTACACCACACTCCACTATACTACACTACATTACACTACACTACACTCCACAACACTAAAACTACAACTACACAACTAGACTACACTCCACTACACTCCACTACATTAAATTTCACTACACTACATTACACTACACTACGCTCCACTACACTACACTACATTAAATTACACTACACTCCACTGCACTACATTACACTACACTACGCTCCACAACACTACAACTACAACTACACAACTACATTCCACTACACTCCACTACACTAAATTACACTACACTACGCTACATTACACTACACTACACTCCACTACACTACACTACACTCCACTACACTACACTACATTACACGACACTACCTTCCACTACACTTCACTACACTACACTCCACTACACTAGAACTACAACTACGACTACACAACTACAATCCACTACACGAAATTACACTACACTACACTACATTACACTACACTACACTACATGCCACTTCACTCCACTACACTACATTACACTACACTACAATACACTGAATGACACTGCACCACAGATAGACAGGTAGACAGATAGATAGATAGATAGATAGACAGGTAGACAGCCAGACAGCTAGACAGATAGACAGATGAAAGAGAGATAGAGAGAGAGAGAGAGCGATAGATAGATAGATAGATAGATAGGTAGATAGGTAGATAGGTCGATAGGTAGATAGGTAATTAGATGAAAGAGAGAAAGAGAGAGATAGATAGCTAGATAGATAGATAGATACATAGAAGATAGATAGGTAGGTAGATAGTCAGATAAAGAGAGAGACAGAGAGGAGACCTCAAGCACCTTTCAGTCCATCAGTGGCTTCGCCCTGCCATCCCTGATTCACAACAACCAACCTCTCCTATAGGTTTTCTATTTTTGAAACTTCCGCCACCGCCTTGTGCGGTACTACTGGTACCCTGTTATGGTTGGTACCCTCTGGTAAACTAACATAGCTATTGAAAATTGCCATTTATAGTGAGTTTTCCTATTAAAAATCGTGATTTTCCATAGTTATGTTAGTTTACCAGAGGATATTATACCTCATGTTTGATGATTTTTCTCCCTATGGATCCAAATGGACCCGTTGAACACGCCTGGTACAAATGCACCACGTACTTTGGAATCCTCAGTGGGGTGTCCCACTGTCCCACGCTGAAAAAAAACCACCCGCAGTTGTGTCATCCCTACTGTGGATGGAAGAAATCCTGCACCAGTTGGTAGATGGTCAACATCCCAATATAATCTCTAATCTCTTTATTCACAGCGTTTCAGAGTTAACCAATAGTGACAAAGTGATCAAACTGCTGGACGTGGTCACTTCTTTGGGACGTGGATTGTCCTAATATCTACCACAACTGGGAGACTTTGGTGCTAAGAAACATGGGATCATAGGATCCTATCTGGAAGCGGAAAGCTCCAAGAAATCAATTCAAAAAAATCTACTGCGGTGTAAAATTCTTGGGGGTTCCGTTCATCATTGTAAATCATCTTTGGGGGTCACTTCTGATTAAACAAATCACTCTGAAATCATCACTTCTGCTGAAAACCATTGTGTGTCGCTCTGAGAAAGCCCGCATATTTGTTGGTGGATGGATTTCTTCTGGGATATCTATTTGGCAATGTCAATGGCCATCATGCCCCAATATGTCAACATCAATCCCAACTTTTGCTGGTTGCTCTCTACACTTCAATGCACTTCATCAGTCTTCATAATATGCACAAATCACGATCGTTTCGCATTGTTTCAACCATTTGGCCAGAAGTGCAACTGGATATGGGCCCAAAATGTTGTAGTACGTATCGCGAAATCGAAACCGGATGAGTTTGTCCGAAAATAGGGTAACGCTGATTCCAATGGATTGTTATCAATGTTCCTGTTAAGATTGCCATTTTAGAGGTATATACACGGAAACCCATAATCCTATGTTTTTTTGTCAAACGACCTTGACCATATGTTTTTTTTTGTAATTACGGTTTTTATCGTCTGGAGCCACTTGTGTGAGAGTTGCCACGGCTTTTTACGGTTTTTTTTCCAACAAAATGTCGAAAAAAAATGTGGTTTTGCTACGGGTAGGCTTGTGTGAGAGCTGCAACGGATTTTTACGTGTTTTTTTCAACAAAATGTCGAACAAATACGGTTTTGCTATGGGTAGGATTGCAATGTTCTTTTGATTTGACCTTTTTTTTTTGGTCATGACGGGTAAAAACAACATGTTACCAAAAACTGATCATATTTGTTTGTTCCCATCATGACCAGAAAATTTGGTGTTTTTGGCTTTCCAGGATATGTATATATATATATATTATGATTCTATATATGATGCTACATTACATACCCCGTTTTCAGATCCAGATGGTTTACCAAAAAAAGGACCCCAAATCTGCAGTCCCAACTCAGGCGAAGGCTGCATGGATGCCGAGACGGGATGAAATAACTCAGTGGTCGTCCCATGATGAAAACAGAGGGATTTGACCATCAACCATGGGGGGGGTTCTCAGTTCAACCATGAAAAATCAGGATTTAACACGATTTTTGTGTATGTTTGACTTGTTTGACCATTGGATTTGGGGATTTCCCAAAATGGTCAGGAAAATCCCAAACTGATGGTTTCAATACCAAGACAGTCCAACAATTTGGGGATACCTCTATGTTAGGAACCCCCAGTTCTTTGTATGAGTCGTCATATGGGTCAGATTTGTGGACCAATCCTGGAACCACAAATGTTGTTGTCATTTTCATTGCAACTACTCATATACCATCTGGATATTTAACATAGCTATGGAAAATGGCCCATTTACAGATGATTTTCCAATTAAAACCTCGATTTACCATGGATTTTCCATAGCTATGTTGAATAACCAGATGGTAGGTGTATTGCAATTTTGACCCGAACCCCTTCTATGCAACGAGCACTTCCCCATGACATACCATTGAAATTCTCCAACTGCAACTTGTCAGACTTGTCAGATCCAAATCTTTGTCGGTCATTCCATGGGGCCTAACATGGCCTAAGAAGTGGATCACTTCAAGACATATTGCTGGTTCGATGGTTGAAAAATGGTCAAGTTATCTGGTGTCCCCTTCTCCCAGCGGCCCCAGCGGGTATCCCACCCGCGAGTTTGCTGTTGATAATTAATCCCCTGTGTTCCGAACGCTACAGTATCATTTCTGCTGAGTTTGGCCAGTTGCGACATCAGTATCATCACTTTCCTTTTTACCACTTGCAACCGCATTGTGAAAAAGAAAACAACATCAGCAGACGTGTCCAAAGACTTACTGTATTCATAAGCACTTGATGGGTGGATATCCATGATGCATAGCTATGTTCGAGTTCAACCCATACTCCGAGTTACTTACATCCCCGTTTTAGTGGTGTCGATACCCTTATCAGAAATATATGACGATCATGACGATCATACACCAGATGATAACTTCGGCTCTCCAAATTTCTGGCCAGTTTAGCTCATTAAATCATATCTTATCACCATCTTAGTAACTTAAATACCACTCCTAGTGCCTTAAATGCCAATTTTTCGTGGCTCAAATACCAGTACTGGTCTAAACGCCCATTTTGCTGGCTTAAATGCCAATCTTAATGGCTCAAATACCAATCCTAGAGATATGTCTGGATATTTGATCCCAAAATCTTCTGCCAGATTGGTCCAAGGAGCTCCCGTCAGCACCCAGATGCATTGCACCAACGCTGCAGCACCACCAATGAAGGCTAAGATCTCGGCGCTCAAAAATCATGGTTAATCTACGAAGAATCGAATTTCAGTAGAAAAAAAAAAGGTTGGGAATGTAACAAGCAAACATATGCAAAAATAAGGTCTGCAAAAATGTTTTCGTGCAAAAAATAGTGCCCACCTGCAAACTTGGAATTTCATCAAAATCAGTGAGAGAATATGGTATAAAGTGATGTCCCAAAGTGGGACAATCTTTAGATTGGGGGGGTTGGTTGATACCACGTGTCATCAACAGCCGCAGCATTCAGGTGGTCCCAAAATATGCCCAACAGATCATCCGGATGATGGATACTTTTAAAACCACCAACCAAATAATATACACATCCAGCTAGTACTACAGGTTGTCTGTAATCAAACATGTGTATATATATATATATAATTAAATTACATTATATGTATAGATTATATATATATATATGTATGTAGACGTTACGCATTTATTTTTTGAAAATGTGGATGATCAAGTCGTCCTACACTTGAAATCGAGAAGTGTAACAAGTTTTCTTTTGGAGAAGAATAGCATGGCCCCTGCGCATTCACTTGTAGCAGCATGGCCTTCCTGCCAAGGATGACACGCACAGACATGTGCACTCTTTTGTTCATGGCTCAAGAAAAAGGAGACCCTGCGCACTCCGACTGACTGACCTGTCGCTTCACAGGTTATGAGCCCAAGGGTCCACTGAGGCTCTTGGGTGCCATGTCGATGCATCGGCGACGGCACTTCAGAGCCGAAAGCGCAGATGAGAGGTTGGAGAGACTGATAGCCATGGAGAAGAGGGCGAAGTCTTCACCTCCTGCAGAAGAGCGGCAGCCTGAGATGAGAAGGCTGAAAATGGTCCCTGAAGGGAATGAGGCGGCAGCGGCATCAGCTTCGGATGGTCGTCGAGATGAGACTGGACGAGCACGGGGTGCAACGCTGGCTGCTGGTGGGAGAAGAGCTGAAGCTGAAGGAGATGGGAGCCGTGGTCGTGAAATGACCAGGCCGGTGAGTCTTCCTTTGGAGCTTGGTCCAGTTCCTCCTGCACCTTCTGGGATGTTGGCGCCACTTTTTCAAGATGTACTTCAAGGTCCGGGAAGTGTTGGACATCGAGCTCTACTGGCTGGTGAACTTCAACATGGACGTTCTGACCAAGTGCAACGAGGCGATCAAGGAAATCGTCTACTAGCCTTGGACGGTCAAACAACGGTGAGAAGGGGGTCCGGTGATGTGAATCCCTTCTGGAGCTCAGAGGCGAAGAAAGATGTGTTCGCTTCTGGTCAAGGACGTCTTCCAAGTGACGTCAACCTTGCTCGTAGCTTGCAACCGGTGATGGATGCTGCGGGGAGTGGCCGGTCTGGCCTGGACTTGGATGAAGGTGAGTTGGAAAGGATCAGACAGAGGGTCCTACGTGAGGCTGAGGAGAACTTCAAGATGGAGATCAGAAAGCTGAAGGGTGAAGGTGGGACGGATTCAAGGTCCTATCACTCGGCTTCGTCTGGTGGTGATCAAGGAGCTCCTCATGCGGCTCAAGGTGATCGAGCTGGTTTGGGGTCGAGTACAACACCGTCCAGAGGGGATCGCGTGGGCTTGGCTTCGATGGCAACTCCAATTCATGGTGGAGCTGCAGTGAATGGAACTCCGGGTCAAGGTCTTCAAGGAGTGGTTTCTCCTCCGGGCTTGGATCAACGGGGATTTCTTCAAGGTGGTGTTCAAGGTGGACATGGGGAGTCGTTGAAGAGTCACGAGCTTCCTCCTCTACCTGTACCTGGTTCGGAAGGGGCCTCACTCGCCTTTGGAGACTGGCTTGCACTTGCCGGTCCACAAATGTCGGACATCGGAGCGACTTCAAGGGATTGGTGGCTCTTTGTCTTGCAGCAGGTGGAGACGTTCTACGAGAGGTGGTTGGTCGCTGGCCCAGTGGATCGACTACGTCTACGTCCTGGGGATGTTCTTCTTCCTGTGGATTTCCAGCGGGTTGAACAGCGTGGGGTGTCTATGCTTCTGGCGGCTTGTCCTGAGATGATCAAGCGAGACTTGGTGGCTTCCAGAACTTTGACATCAACTGGAATCCTTTTTCGAATGTTCACGGTGTATCAACCTGGTGGTGGAGTGGAAACGGCAGCACTTCTCAAGCAGGTGACTGAGCCAAAGATCGGGTCGTCAGTGGTGGACCTTCTTGGAGGGCTTCGTCAGTGGAGGAGGCTGTTGGGTCGGGCTGCAGAGCTACGTTTGGCTCTTCCTGATCCTGTGGTGCTTTCGTCGGTGCTGGGTCGCATGGCGGACGCTTTGGCCAAGGTTGGTGGTCTTCAGGTGGGCTATCGCATCTCAGCGGTGAGGCAGGAGCTCATGGTGGATACCCGGCCGACTATGGAAGCGGTGAGGGACTATGCTGAGGTCCTGCAGGCAGAAGCTGAGGAGTTGGCGCTGGTGACGAACTCAAAGATGTTCTCTACGGCATCAACGGCTGCTCCAGTTTTGAAGGCTCTTCAAGTGGCCGATCAGGATGGTTCTTCAACTTTGCCGGCATCAACCAGCACAAAGGGTCCATGCAGATACTGGAAAACCGATGAGGGTTGCAAACGGGGTGCGGCTTGCACTTTTCAGCATGACATGGAAGGAATGCGTGGCCGGTGTTGGTCATGTGGGGGCTCAAATCACCTCAAAAAGGATTGTCCTCACAAAACAGCTTTGGGTGGCATCAACGGCGGCGATACCAAAACGCCGAGAAGGGTCAGTAAGATCAAGGAAAAGATGACTCCGGAGAAGGGTAGTCCTGGTGTAGCTCAGGGGGAGAAGGTCGCCAAGGTGGTTGCACAGGATGAGATCAAAGGGGCATCAACGGATGGGGTTGCAGCTGAAAAAGAGCCTGTGAAGGTTCCGGTGTCTGTTGCTCCTGCTCAAGTTCAAGAAGCTCCCAAGGAGACGGCGGCAGATCTGATGAAGGAGGCTGCAAGCCTTCTCAAGTCTCTGAGGAGCGTCAAATCGATCAAGTTGAAGCAGGTGATCTTGGACGAGAGCTCTGGTGTGGGCCAATGGGCACTACTGGATGGTGGTGCTACTCACGCACTTCGGCGAGCTCGGGTGGATGAGCTTGAGGGCCTTGTGGCAGTCGAGGTGGAGCTTGCCAGTGGTTCTACAACTTTGTATCGCTCCAAGGATCATCAAACTTTGTTGTCTTTGCATGAGGTGGAACCAATTCTTCCTCTTCACTTGCTGGTGTCAAAGGGCTACAGGGTGGTGTGGAAAACGGAAGGCTGTCGCATTTCCCATCCAACGTATGGCCAGGTGAATTGCTCCATGAGACAAGGGTGTCCAGTTATGCCAAGAGCGGAAGCACTGGAAATGTTGCATTGCTTTGAGACGGAGGAGAAGCTGGGCATGTACCTCAAGGAGACGGAGCGCATCTGGTGGAAGGAACACTTTCCGGAAGTCCCAGAAGAGGTGCTTCGACATATGGTGGGTCAGGGGGAGGATCCAATGGTGTGGACATGCCCTTGGAATAGAAGGCAGCGTCGGGGACATCGTCAAGGAAAGGGCGTGGTGGTGCACTTGTTCTCTGGGGCAGATCCATCGGTTTGGACCAAGGAGAACTGGGGGAGCTACCAGTGCATCTGTGTAGACACGGCGATGGGTTCCCAATTCAACATACACCATCCTGGAGTGTGGGCTTATTTGCGGAAGCTTGCAGAGGGTGGCTACATCAAGGCTGTGATCGGTGGCCCACCTTGCAGGACCACAAGTCGATTGAGAAATCGTGGACCTCCGGGACCCAGGCGTCTCCGTGGAAGAGACGATGAGCGGTGGCACCTGGATCACTTGGATCCCTTCGAGTTGGAACTTGTCAACAGCGACAGCGCACTGATGTTGAAGCACATGGCGCTGTGGGTGAAGTCAAATGAATGCCGGACTCTGCCAATGGAGCCAACTGGTTTTTTCATGGAGTCCCCCGAGGATCCCAAGGACTACTTGGAGGATGAGGAGGAAGCCAAGATTTGTCCGAGCTTCTTCAACTTCAAGGAGGTCCAGCAGTTCGTCGGGAAGGAGGGCCTGATCTACTTTGCCTTCGACCAAGGTCAAACCGGGCATCGCAGGAGGAAACCAACTGGTATTGTCACCAACTTGCCGGAGATGTCTCAACTGGCAGGACTTAGAGGTGGAGGTGTCACAACTGCGATTCATGGTGGGCTCGGTGAAAGGATTTTGGCATCAAAGCCATGGGCGGAATGGAGTCCAGGTTTGGTGGCTGCGGTCAAGGAGACCCTCAAGATGTATCTGGACATGTTGGATGCCCATGGAGCTGAAGTTCGATCAGATCCACAACTTCGAAAACTGGATATGGCATCATGGCGGAAGCATGTTCGACAGCAGCATGTTCCTTTCAGAAAAGACTGCAGGGTGTGCCTGGAATCAATGGGCACTTCACATCCTCATCGAAGAAGCCACAATGCTTCTTCATCCTTCACTATGTCTCTGGATTTGGCAGGGCCATACCAAGTTGGGCGAGATCTGGGAACCGGGAAGTCTTGTAGGTACATGATGGTGGCGGTTGTTCCAATTCCAGTACTACATGAACTTCCGGTGGCACATGAAATCCCTGATCTTCAGCCAGAAGATGTTGAAGAGGCCCCTGAACATCCAGAAGAAGAAGAACCAGAGGAGCCGGTGGAGGATGTAGAGCAGGACGTGGTGAACGCCTTGAATGAGAAGGCGAACATTGAGGAGATGGCTGAACCTGCATCGGTTCAAAATGTGACGCTGATGGAACGGGTCCAATCTCGACATGTGGACCATCTGGTTGCAGCGATGTCCAAACTTCATGCCAAATACCGGATGTTGGGGATCAATGTCATGCGGCTGCACACGGACCGCGAAAAGTCTTTTCTTCATGCCAAAGTGCAGCGGTGGTGCGAGCAGCGCCAGCTGGTCCAGACGATGACGTCCGGTGATCACCCGGCAGCCAACGGCCGGTGCGAGGTTGAGGTTGGACAGCTGAAAAGACGCTTGAGGCTGATGCTTCATGAGTCTGAGGTAGATGCTGCACTGTGGCCATGTGCGGCCCGACATGCGGCCGAAGAGAGGTTCCGTCTTCAAGTTCAACGTCTTGGGCTTTCGATGAAGCCAATGCTGAGGTTTGGTGCTCAAGTAGCGGTGAAGGTGAAAAGATGGCATCGCCGGGCCCAACCTTTGTCCAATCCTTTCAGGTCGATGCAGCTTCTTGGTCCATCACCTTTTATGTCAACTGGATGGATCACCAAGGATGAGCACAATGTGACGCATGTCCGGACGGCCATTATCCCGGATCCTGATGGTGATGAGGCACAGCTGGAGCTTCGTCAAATTGATGCTGGTGGTGGTCGCGGAAATCGGGGGAGGAGATTGATTGGAAAACAGTCCGATGATCCTCATCCCCTTCAAGGAGCTATGCCGCTGTTGTTTGAGCAGCCTCGTGCGGAGCTAGCTGGACCTGCCCTTATCAAGATGCGGGCAGGGGGGGAGACTGTTGGAGGTGAAAATCAAAAAGAAAAAGAAAAAGTTTTTGACCCAAAATCCTCCTTGTCTTCCTCAACTGCATCCCCTTCGAGTGGCTCTGACTGTGGCATGGTGGAGTGTTCAAACTGTGGTCTTCGCCAACCGCTTCAATGTGGGCATTTTGGGGACTACGAGATTGTGGATGAGGCCGCTGTGAAGGCCTTGAAGGTTTCTGAGGGGTTCGACGCTTCAAAGAATGTGGAGGTCCAAAAACCCTTTGCAGTGTCTGAGTATGTCGGGGTGGCTGAATACTCCGATGATGATGAGCATGGTGGCAACTGTGGTTTCTGTGGTGAGCGGTTGGAGTTGGGCTTTCCTGGAGAGATAGTAGTTCCGGGGGAGCACACTGAGCCTCTTCAACACTGCTCTTGGGCCGAGGCTGAGTTGTTCCATGAGATCGAGGTGGAGGAGCACGGAGCGTTGAAGTCTCTGTGGATGGAGGAGCTTCGGAAGGTGGCTGTCGGTGAAGATGAAGGGATGAAACAGGGCCGGGTCTTAGAAGAGCTTGAGACGGAGCTGGTGATCCGAGAAGCCCACCTGGAGGAGCAGCATCTTTGTCTTCATCAACATCGGTTGGCATCATTGTCTTTGCCAACACCTTCAACCGATGGGCCTCCTGCAGAGCTTCCTCAACCAGTTCTTCAAACCTATACGGTCCCCTTGCAGCAGGTCAAACGAGATTTGGATGCTTGGGTGCCTGCCTTGAAGGCAGAATATGGTTCTCTGACGGGAACGGGGGCAATCCGCCCA
>CAMXCT020002576.1:0-94663 GCA_947184155.2 Cladocopium goreaui
TTAATTAATAGTATTAATTTAAAACGGGATGGAGTAGGAATCTGCTTAGGAAAAGATGGGGGAAGGTGAAGTATTGAAGGCTTTCTTACTCCGCCATCGTTTCGATATCGTGTCAATTACATTGGGTAATTGAATGAAAACACAGCACGGAGTAGCGGAGTAGCGGGAGTAGCGAAGGATTGGTGAATGTTGCCTGGGGGGTGCTGCAGCGCAAATCGCCACATTGGAGCTAGGGAACGGAGACAGCTGATACCACATGTGCGCTTTCAGGTTCCATTTCTGGGGCCGGAAAGTCAATTGAAATAAGGCTTCGCATGTGCGGGCCTCCTCTGCAGTATGAGACGGAAGGCGGTGGAAGGCGGTTAATAATTCTTTTTAGGGTTTTGTAGTTGTTTTGTTCGTGTTGTTCTACCTTAATTGTTGCATGGAGTGTAGTGCGATGTCAAAGTACATCTTGCCATGCCGTCGCCGTTTGACCTTCGCTCAACCAATTTTGCGACAGGTCAATGATCTTCACCACACCTCCACATGCCCTTTCTCGACCAAGGTTGCAACACAGTGAGTGTAAGTTGAATGCCCTGAGGCTTTCCGTCTACCTAGAAACCTGTAGACAACTTAGTCCTTGGAATGGAACGACCAACTTCCATCAAAGACGCCGCTGTCCATCGACTTGCACAGTCCATCACTCAACTGACCCTCTGCCAGGTCAATACCAGTGAAGTTGATGAAGCTACAAAACTCCTAGAGAAAGCATGCCAGAAACTCCAAGGCATACAAAGTATCCCATCTCAGAGAGTCACAGACCTTGAGGCGTCCATACGCCAGCTCCGCCAAATCGGCTGTATATTGGATAGTTGTACGATATCTGCCAGTTACAAAGTAACCCAGGCGCAGAAAGCCATACTACAGCTGGATCATACAGCCAGCACATCATCGGAAGAGCTTAATGCACAGATATCACCACGCACTGATGATGAGCACAATCTCCCATACCATGAGGACTATTGGCAAGAGTGGTAATTGCCACAACGACAATGGTGATTACCGCAACCACAATTTTGATGCTGATGCGAAGAAAAGACAACTGGGCACAGAACCCTTTCAGGCCTCGTGCAATACACATGGATAACCCTTGCCAATATGATGATTGGAAAAGCACTTCTGAGCGGACTCTGAGTGTGCCCTGAGTGCCGTAGCTTTCCCGTCTTTTTCACCTTTGACCATGTTTCACTATCCTGTTTCACTGCGGTAGTCTTTCTCACCACTTTCGTTGCGACCCGGCTTTGTCGGTGTTTGCTTCAAAGTGTCAGGGTGTAATGCTATGCCATGAAGGCTGCTCTTTGAGATCTCGGGGATCCTGGCTGGGGGGATCCCTGGTTTCCGCATTGAGCTGTGTTGCTTCTGCACCCCCCTAAGTGGCCCATTGTGATTTTGAGCTTGGTTGTTTTGGTTGTTTTTTATGGGCCTGCGTCAACATAGCACACAAGTTGTCATTTGCATGCGCTGAGATGATACTAAGCTATCACCTCTTGCCTCAACAGATCTTTTTCACCCATAAACTGGAACCCGTCACGTCACTGTTCTGCGGTTGTGTGGTTGTTTGTGTTTTGTGTGGGTTGCTTTTGTTTGTGTTTGTTTTTGGTGTTGTTTTTGCTTCTGGGTTTTTGTGTTTCGGCTCTTGTTCTCTGATAACGTGACAAGGGAATAGGACTATGTACCGGTCCTCTACCAGTTTACTTTTGCGGCCACTACAGCTTCGGCCCCTGCGTGAATTAATTAATTAATCTCATATGCAACATGCTTGGAAACATGTTGAACGACCTGGCGGAAGCCATACGGCGTTGGACGGAAAAAAAATCCAAATAGGCCATTTTGTCCCCCATGATTACACGGTTGGGCAGGGAGGATTCCGTACGGTGCTATGGGAAGTACCTAGATACTCCAGAGACCTCCTGGCTGCTATTGAGGATATTGTGGTATTTCTCAACTACCTGCAAAGGTGTTATCGAGACCTCAATCAGGGAGCGACGGCGCAGCTCCTCGTCATGTGTAATCGCACAGCAGTGCACACACAACTGCTGCAGCATGGCTTCCAGGCTGCTTGGTTTGGTGGTCTGCGAATTGCCACCACCTCGTCAGCAGCAGGAGCCACGGCACGAATAGCAGTAGTAGTCCAGACAGGATGTGGTTTCCTCAGTGGGGGACGGCGAGGTGCAACGGCAGAAGACAAAGAGGATTGCTTTGGACGAGCCACTGTCGCGCTCACTCGAGCCATCCAGCATACGTACATTGTCTCCCCCATTGATATGGCTGGGCTGATTGGGATGGCGCAGACACTTGCAGTATACCATTACGGGTACTATACCCTTAAAGATCGCACTGTCCAGTTCCATGAGCCCAAGCACGTGCCATCTGATGCAGAAGCGGTCCTTGAGTGGGGCCTAGATACACCGTTTAGCTCCCAAGACAAACCGCCTCTTGCCATTGCTATGGTAGTGACCGTGAATGGCGTACGATCTCTTAAAAGGTTTCGATTGGTCATGGCACAGAAATCAAAGCTGCGGCTCACACAGGAAGTCACTGCGGCGCTAGCCACCCACAGTCGTGACCACCGCCTCACGGCAAGCAGCTTCTTTCCGTGCTCCATAGATAGGGAATACCTTTACGGCTATGCCGGCGATGGATATCGTTCTCCGCTTTGGTTGTGTGCTTCCTACAATGGCTGCCCCGTTCTGGTGCATAGGCTCAGAGGAAGCAAAATGTATTTTCATCAAGCCACCAAAGATCGGCGAATTTTGCTCATCCCAGGTATTCACTATTTTGACGCACACCGCCTGCAACCACTACTGTTACAAGCTCCTGCACTGCAAGTACACATGAGAGAGAGCTCTCTGGTAGGTCCGGAAGGGGCTGGCGAGCAGGTGGACGATCCCTCGTCGGACGAAGAGCAAGCCACCACTGCAAGTGAAACTGAGGCTGCAAGTGAAGATGATGACGAGACTACACCCCCAGAGGAGCCATGGTGTCCGCCAATCCCACCAGCCATGGACGATCCTACGGAACAGGAAATCAAAGGTGCTGCGGACAAGTTGGCCACTATGATCAGCAGTTCGCAGCCTAGCGCTAGTGTTTTCTATCATCCTGATAACCTTGGAGCCCTTCCACATCTGTGGCTGCAAGCTAAGCTTACCATCTCCCTGACTTCAGTGCAGGAAAAGTTTGCTCGCCTTTTCATGACGATTGCGGCAGAACTGTGGCTGCGGGGTGTGATTGAGACGGTTGAGGAGGTATTTGCACATGCTGCCCGGAGTTTTACCCTCCGGCTGGCCGAAACGCTTTCGCAGTACATCTGCTCTCTCACTCGAAGAGCGGAGTCCCTGGCCACCCCAGAGACGGAGTGCCTGCTATATGCTACTGTCTGGTTTCGTCCAATCCTCTCTGAGCTCATTGTGGCAGCCAGAGAGAGTGCAGAGGTAAATCGGAAACGTGCTCCCAGTGGCCCAGTCAAAGTTGTCGTCACGAACCAGCCTCACTCGCGGCGTCACACTGGGGTTGACTTGGTTAGTGGTACTACGGCCTTATTGGCGTGGTTTCCGGCGAGCTGGGCCAGCAAGATTGCGCCATGTTTTCTAGAAGAAGCTGGCGGTAACACTCAAGCCCCACAGGAGGTTTCCTTTTCCTGTCCCCATCGAGTATTTGAGGGATTGCAGAGAGATGTGGCTGATCAAGTCTTGCAGGCGGTTAAATTTACTGACAAGAATGCTCCAGGACTGAGCTTGGCCTTGGATGAGGAATTTCAGGCAGCTGACTGCTTTTCAGAACTCGCCCGAGGATACGCACAAGGGGTAGTTGACCCCTATATAATGATGGGCCTGCAACCCACTGGACCCACCCGAGTCAACCTGGAAATAATTGTACCATCCGCTAAAGGACTTACGCCTGAAATGTGGAAGCAGACAGCCACCCTGTGCCCGCTTGATTGGCCGTCCAATTATAGCCTTCTGAGATTGTGGCACACGCCCAAAAGTTTCCACCAATATGCTGCGCAACTCAAGCAACAAGTTCAACATCAACATATGTTCACTCATTGGGAAGTCAATCGCGCTAAGCTAGCCAGCAGAGTGTTGTTCCAACGACCAGCTTATTATGTACCGGAACAGACTTTGCAACAGCATGTGCGAGAGCGCGTCTTCCCAGATCGGAAACTACGCAAAAGAGCACCGGATATTGACATCGCTGCGTTCGACGCTGCATGCAACGAAGTACGTCGCTTGGCTGCAATAAGTGAAGCAGAGAAACCGGTCTCCTTTGCCATCGGAAATAGCTGGAATGATACTCTCCGAGCAGACAAACGCCACCATCTTGAATACACTCAACGGAGTCAGACATAACCCTCTTTCTTCCTTCCCCTCTACCTTTCTTGGGTCGCACCCCTCGGTTCACCTCGTTGCCTTTTGGCCTTCTTGTTTCCCTGTTTTGGCCCCCCTAGTTCGCTCGGTTGGGCCCTTTTTGCTCCGGTTTGGACCTACTAGTGGCTCCTCTTTTCCGGCTTGTCCCCCCTTTTTGTTTGGGCTGTTCACTTGGGTCTTCTTGGCCACTGGTGCATCTGTCCATAGACGCGGCAGGTGCATTGGGGTCTCACTCTCCCTTGTGAATGATACGAGCCTAGTTTTTGTGCTTGTGTGTCTGTCCGTAGACGTGACTGGTGCACTTGTACTCCTTAATTCGTTTTGCTTTGCTTGCTTGCTTTTGCTGCTCGCCCCTCCTCTTTTCTGTCCTTTTGTCACCTCGCCTTACTCTGGTCCGGCGCAATTTGCCTCTCAACTGTCTTGTCGGTGCTGTCCTCCTCCCCTTTGTCTGTCCTGTGTTTCTTTGCGTGTGTTGCCCGGTGGGATTCGTGTCTCTTGCTGTTTTTGGCTCCGCGGGCTCGCCGTCCTTTTTTGTTTCGTGTGCTCCTCGCTTTGCTGGTGCGGGCCTCGGTGATCCCGTGTTGCCTGCTCTCCCTTGTTGTGCTTCCTGTCTCTGTCCCTCTTGCCTCCCCTGCCCCGCGAGAGGTCTCTTTTGTGCTCTGGTCCAGCTGAGTCCAGCTCACACTCCTGTGTGCTGGTGCCTCCCTCGGAGTATCTGGTTGCAGCTGTGACGGCTCTGTTGCCTTGCTTTCATGCTGGGAGTGTGGTTTAGCTTAGTTTTCCTTCCGTCATTCGGTTCATGGCAACAAAGGCTACTTGCCCTGTGTGGGGTTCTTACCCTCTACACCATGTTACTGGTGACGTCGGGGAGCTTAGTTCGGCCATTCTGAGGTATTCACCGTGATGATGATCCAGGCACATCTTAGGCTCCGCTAAGCTGCACTGTTGCTATTCTAATGTGATGTGTGCAGCCTTCTCCGCCCTGTCCTCCTCTGCCTTCCCGGCGCCCCCTCCTTTGGTTGCCACTTGGCCCTTCTGTCCCGTTGTGTTTTGCTGTTTTTTCCTTTTCTTCCTTTTCTCTGCTTGTGTTTTTTTTTGTGCCTTGTGTGCTTCCTTTGCTCCCTCTTGTTGTTTTGCTCTCCCCTGCTCTTATTCTTGGCCGCTGGTGCATCTGTCCATAGACGCGGCAGGTGCATTGGGGTCTTACTCAGGCACAATAAATGGAGAATCGTTCGGCTGTGCTTTCTTGTTTTTGTGGCGTTTCTTGTTTGTTGTTTGTTTGATTGGTTTTTACATTGAATGGAGGGACATTGACACAGCACTCTTATGACCCACTAAGGTGACTCAGGACAGTCATATATCGCCTCTGCCCGTACAGGCCGTCTTTTTTCGGTCTTTCGTGCTGGCTCAATTGTTTCTTTCTGAGGGGCTACTCTGCTTATCTGCCTTAATTCGTTTGTTCTATTTGGGTTCCCCTGGTACGTCCTCTGGCTGGGTACTCTCTTTCGGGTGCTGACTGCAACTGGAGGGTGCGATAGTTAGCCGGCCGATGCCATGGACCAGCCTGTGCTGCAGCGAGCTTCACCGGTGCCTTCCGGTGTTCCTCCCTGCAGGACAGCCTGGGGCGCCCGCGAGCAGCACAAGCCTGCCAACATGGTTCGTCACTGGACAGAAAGATGTGGTAACTCTGCAGCCTGTTTACTCTCGGGGTGAGTGGCAAGTCAGCCGGAGGTTTGCTACAATGCTACAATGCTTTCTGGCACGTGCTGCAACGCACTGCGGGTCCTTCAGGAACGATGACATCCTGCAATGTCCTGAACAGTTCTGCAGTCTGTATCCTATGCGAACCTGCTTTTTGAACGCTACACTACGACAGCACTGGTACTGTGGCAAATGCAAAGACAGTTTTGGACGCAAGCTTTTTCTGCATGTTGCTCAGCTTTGCGGATACTACCAAGTACGTCGCTGACTGAGACCATACAACGGATGGATGCATCTCCCCTATGAAACTAGGGGCGTGCTCCCCCGTTTCATTTGTTGTTGGTGATGGCATGCTTGGAAGCCGCTCCCTGGCCTTCTTTGCTTCCTCATTGTCATTACTGGTCCCCCCTTTAAGGGGGGTTCTGACTTCATTTTACAATTGGATTTGTGATCGCAGCTGACAGTCAAGAGGATGACTATTACGTCCATGAAGGCCCATGATGAGCTGACCTGAGAGGACTCTGAGAGAGATTTCGTAGTGGATCTGTGTCCATGTACAGCTTGTCTCATGCTAGGGTTAACCTCCTAGATAGAGTCTTCATGTCTGCCTGGACAGCTGCGATACATAATTCATTTTCTTTGCATGTTTTTGATAGTGATGCAGTGGATATGCCACTGCGTCCAATAGCAGATCGATTCGGTGGGTGTTTTGTTTGGGCTCTGGCCCCGTTTTTGTTTTGTTTTTGGTGTTGTCTTGCTGTTTGCTTCGTTTCCGCTGGCGAAACGCATGTCTGGCTGGGGGATTTGCGGGTCGTCGCTTTTTGTGTGGTTGTGGTTTTCGTTGTTTTGGTTCAATCGATCTGCTTGTTCAAGGACTTTGTGTCCTTGTACAGAGTTTTAGCTGCTTACTCTCATGTAAGGACCGAGCCATTAGCGCGACATCGGCCACACTCGAGGAAAAAAAAACAACACCCAAGGTTAACGCATCCCAACCACCTCAAGACCCTCAAAAAGAACAGCCCCAGCCACTACACGGGCTAAAGTTAGTTATCAAAGAAGAGGTGTTACCGACGAATGACCAACCAGAATTTCCATCGCTCGAACTGTTGGCTGCCAGAGGCCTTTTAGCACCTGACACATGGAAGTGCAAATGTGCGCAAGTTAGCCTCAAAGCAACTATTGATGTCCCTATGTTGGGTACAATCATAGAGCAAAATGGTGATGGACTCCTGGAAGACTCCCACATGCCCGTGGGATGGCCACTCCACATTGATGGTGCTGTCAGACAATATTGTATTCACCGAGCCGCTAGCCTGCAAGAATTAGATGATATGCTCAAAGAATATGACATGAAAAGGGACTCAGTTGAAATCAACCATGACGCGCCTCAATGGTCCCATCATGCAGTGTGGAACCGACGGTATATGGAACCGAAACCAGGCTATACACTGGAACAACTATGGGCTGACTCCGAGCCTGCCATAAGCAAGAAAACGACCACGTCATATGAAGTTCAAACAAATGACGTCTTGCGTGCAGTAGCGGCCACTCAGCATCTCTCATCCCCCATGCCACCCGATAGCCCCTTCCTAAGAGCGTTAGGGACAACAGCTGCTCTCAAAGCCCCACCACAAACTGACACCCTAGCGCAAAGAGCCCTGGAGGAATGGGAACGCACTTTGTGTGAAAACAAGGCAGTGGCAATCCTCGCAGAGGTGCAAGCCGGCCGACCAACTATAATCCACAAAGATGGTGGCGAAATGCTCATTGCCATTGTCCTTGACAGGCCACTAGCGGAAGCGAAGGAACTAGTTGATGACCCTGCAGCATTCACTCGCGAAATGACGCGGATCCTACGCGAAAAACAAACCCACCCACTCATCGCCCAAATGATGAGACCAGCGGAGAGCAGTGATCCACCCCCCGCCAATGCCGCAGCCAGTGGCGCTAGTAGCAGTGGAGAACCTCGCACCACCTCACACGTGCAGTTCCAGTAAGCCACTCGAGGTAACGTAGAGTACCCAAGTTTCCCATCCATGCATTCAGCCTGTAACTTGACCTAGGTTGAGCGGCGTTGTCACCATGGGGTACTCATGGTTGACTACTGCCCGCTGCGACTACCTTTGCTGTCAGCATGCCGGAGCCAGTATGGGACGGGAGGCGGTGGGGGGCGGTTATAATAATCTTTTTCAGGGTTTTTAATTTGTTTTGTTCGTGTTGTTCTACCTTAATTGTTGCATGGTAGTGTAGTGCGATGTCAAAGTACATCTAGCCATGGTGCCCGTCGCCGTTTGACCTTCGCTCAACCAATCCTTCGACCGGCCAAATGATCTTCACCACACCTCCCCATGCCCTTTCTCGACCAAGGTTGCAACACGGTGAGTGTCAACTGAATGCCCTGAGGCTTTACGTCTACCAAAAAACCTGTAGACAACTTAGTCCTTTGGAATGGAGCGACCGACTCCTATCAAAGACGCCGCTGTCCATCGTCTTGCAAAGTCCATTACTCAACTGACCCTCTGCCAGGTCACTACCAGCGAAGTCGATGATGCCACCAAACTTCTAGAGAAGGCCCGACAGAAGCTTCAAGGCATCCAAAGCATCCCATCCCAGAGGGTTATTGACCTTGAGGCGGCTATACGCCAACTCCGTCAGATTGCAAGTATCTTGGATAGTTGTACAATATCTGCCAGTTACGAAGTAACCCAGGCGCAGAAAGCCATACTGCAGCTTCACCATACAGCCAGGGGAGCCAGCACATCATCAGAAGAACTCAATGCACAGATATCACCACGCACTGATGACGAGTACAATCTACCATACCATGAAGACGAATTGCAAGAGCACTAGCACAGTGGTGCCTACCGCAACCGCAATTTTGATGCAGTATGATGATTGGAAAAGCAGTTCTGAGCGGACTCTGAGTGTGCCCTGAGTGCCGTAGCCTCGCTGTCATTTTCACCTTAGATCATGTTTCACTCTCCTGTTTCACTGCGGTAGTTTTTCTCACCACTTTCGTTGCGACCCGGCTTTGTCGGTGTTTGCTTCAAAGTGTCAGGGTGAATGTCATGCCGTGAAGGCTGCTCTTTGTGATCTCGGGGATCCTGGCTGGGGGGATCCCTGGTTTCCGCATTGAGCTTTGTTGCTTCCTGCACCCTTTGAAGTGGCCCATGGTGATTTTGTGGTTGGTCCTGTTGTTATTTTGTTTTATGGGCCTGCGTCAACATGACACATAAGTTGTCATCTGCATGCGCCGAGATGATACTAAGCTATCACCTCTTGCCTCAATAGATCTTTTCACCAATAAACTGGGAACTGTCACGTCACTGCTTTGTGGTTGTGTGGGTTGTTTTTGTTTGTGTTTGTTTTTGGTGTTGTTTTTGCTTTTTGTTCTTTGTGCTTCGGTTCTTGTTCTCTGATAACGTGACAAGGGAATAGGACTATGTATCGGTCCTCTACCAGTTTACGTTTGCGGCCACTACAGCTTCGGCCCCTGCGTGAATTAATTAATTAATCCCATATGCAACATGCTTGGAAACATGTTGAACGACCTGGCGGAAGCCATAGGGCGTTGGACGGAAAAAAAAGAGCATGTGGCTTGCTACGTGTTGCCGCGGGTCGGTGGCTTAATGTGGCTGTTCCCTCGGCTGGGATTTGTATAGACCAGATGAGTGACAACCGGACAACTGACAATTGGCCAAGGATAACAGCGACGAAGACAGCAACTAATGTCCCTACGTGAGACATTGACAATGACGTTGCAGTCAATTTGGGTGCATTGACATGGTTGGTGAGATTACCATCAACGATCTGAATTTGTTATTGGAAAGTGTCATAGTTGTTCCAATGGAATATGTGCAATTTTGTGATCTCGTGATTCTGTGACATCAGGGTTGATGCACCGTGATGATCTTTTTGGAGAATTGTGAATTCGGGATGTCATGGTTTTTACAACCATGACCTCCGAGCAATCTACGAGCTTGTGAATTTGGATGTTGTAGTTGAGGAACTACAACGTAGAATCCTGGTTTTATGTTGTTTGAGACCAAACTGACCGGAATTGATACTTTCCGATGCCTTGAGTAGTACAGGTTGCAAGTTTTGAACAAAGTAGGTTGGTTTTTCATCGACAACGTGAATTTGCTGGAATCAGTTTTTGACAAACAGAATTCGTGACCTATTTTGTTTTGACCGAACGAGTTTGATGGAACCAAAATAGTCTGAACGGCAGTGTGAACTGAGTTGTTGCAGTTTGAGGGTGTCAGCGTATGTTTCCTGTGATCTTGTGCAGGTGGCGACTTCACTGCTCTATTGGATGTTGTTTTGTCTCCTAGTGATGACGGGTGCCCTCCGTTGAGGTACGAAAAAAGGATAAACCTTTATTTTACATGGACTTCTGTTTTTACTTTGGAACTTGGGTTACAAAGTAAAACTGCAGCCTTCAACCTGCCCTTAAATATTTCAACAAAACCTTCCAAATGCTAAGCTCCTTTTTTAAACAAGAACAGTGAAGAACTGTTTCCTGTGTCGAAAAGAAACTGTTTGGGAAACAAACAAATCTGTGTGGGATGCAAAACAGTAGCGGCTACTTGAAACTCAACTACAAACAAGTGGTAACTGAATCTTTGTTTGTGGTGGCCTTTTTGGTTTCAAGTTTGTTGGGTGCGTGTTTTGCCAATGGTTGGCGAAATTTCGAGGGTGCGACATCGTGGGCGCGTTGCAAAGGTGTCTACAGCCGGCGCCACCATTGGTCCGGACCTGGCCTCTGAAACAATTTCTTCTTATATTCTTGGCAGGGATTTTCGTGACAACAGGGGTTTTTCTGTGGTGGCTTTTTCATTTGGACGATTTGGACCTTGATGTTTCAGCTCCTTCGCACCAACACTGACTTGTTTGTTGACCAACGTGCTCAACAAGATCACATTTTGTGGCAGATTTATTTCTTCAATTGGTATCAAGGAGACAATTTGCACGTTTGGCTGTTTTTGGAACCAGTTGACCATCGCAACATTGCCACTTGCTGTCTTGCGTCTTATATTTGCCATTACGATGTCATCCAAGAACTCACCAATCCCTCAGTGTCCAGTGACGAGTGATGTACAAGACAGCAATTTTGACAGTTTTGCACACCTGGTTGAGACGGGATGGGGATCGGAGTGTGCAGATCTCAGTGGTAACAGGGTGAGTCGCAGTTCTGGCATTTACAATTTGGATGCTTCAGGCAGTCATGACCTGACAGGTTTTGTCGGAGACGCTTCAGCCTGCGGTTCTGAATTTTCAGGTGACGATGTGACAGGCACCAAGGAATTTGGCTTGGCATGTGACCCAGTTTTACCTGCAGAAAGTTGTGACTATGAAGCGTCAGACATTTCATGGAGACATGCCTCAGTTTTTGACAAACAGGTGGCAAGCGAACCTGTGGTTTCAAACATTGATGCTTGTGTTGATGCAGCTTATTCAATGATACCTGTGGATCCCCCGAAACCAATTTGGGAACAAGGGGTTTGGGCTGACATTTTTGGGGACGGAGTTTTTATGAAGAGTGGTTGGACTTCAATTGGATTGAAGAGACTTCCATTGCCTTGTGCAACTTCGTCCTGGGATGCGGCGACAAGTTCAAACCCCAGGAAAGCCAAGAGCTTAAAAGTATCTGCTGGCACTTTCACATATGACGACATTGTGATCAACAAGACCGACCAAACTTGGCAGGAAGAGAGAGAATCACTTTTGCAAAGCAGTTTGAAACGTTGGTTGGTTGCCTCATCTTATTTCAATGCAAGAACGGTCATCAGGACGCAGCTTGATTGTGAATTGACAGAACTTGGAAAACTGACCTTGCTGGCAGACATTTTCAGGGGACGTGCGCCTGCAACCCTATTGAAAAGGGTGAGGTCTGTGGAGAAGATGTGCAGCCATTTTGGTTTTGGAAACTTCCCCCCTGATGAGCCCTCAGTTTACCAGTTTTTCACTGCAGAGAGGCAACAAGGTGCACCGCCTTCACGTTTGAAAGGGTTTTTGGAAGCGCTGAGTTTCTGCAGGCATGTGCTATCCATGGACCAACTTGGACAGGTTGTTCAGAGCCGCAGGTGCCTGGGAGCTACAGCAGCAGATGTGCCCAATGTGATTTCCCAGGCGTCTTCATTGAAAGTGGATGAATTGAAGATGTTGCATACAAAGCTTTTGACTGGGGAAACACGGGACCGCATCTTTTCAGGTGCAATCTTGTTTGCAGTTTACTCCAGAGCCCGCTGGTCAGATCTGATGCATTGCACTGAAGTGCTGCTGGACCGTGACGACCACCATGTTTTGAGGTTCATTGAGGGGCACACGGCCTCTCATAAGACCATGAGAGCAGAGATGTTTAAACACAAATTTTTGCCGTTGACTGCGCCCGCATTTGGGGTGAGTAATGACTGCTGGCCTGAACATTGGATGGCAAGCAGACACAGCGCTGGTGTTATGCTGCCTCCTTTCCACACGATCATGCCAGCTCCTGACAGCGATGGATGCCCGACACAGAGGCCACTGACGTCGAATGAAGCTAGTCAATGGCTGCGTAAGCTGCTGACAGGTGACAAGAAGGTCGACGGAAGTCGCAAGATTTCGGTGCACAGCTGCAAGGTGACGTGCTTGAGTTTCTGCGCCAAGTATGGCATTGACCCCATGGCAAGGTTGCAGCTTGGTTACCATGCTGGAGGGGGAACTGGTCTGAAGATGGTTCATACCTATTCCAGGGATGCCTCCTCAGAGCCGTTGGCAAAACTTGTCAAGGTACTTGAAGATATCAGGGTTGGCCGTTTTTTGCCAGACTCAACAAGGAGTGGGCGTTTTGTTCACCAAGCCATGGCATCAACTGATGGATCAGCAAAACCCATGCCGTCAGGCAGAGAGGAGCTGAGAGCAGTTGAGAGCGTAGACTTGGTAAGTGAGAAGTCAGAGAGCGAGAGTGATCAAGAAGTTGGCACCAGCTCAAGTGACAGCAGCTCTGAGGAAGAGTTTCCGGAGGAACAGAAAAAGCTCAAGCTTTACTATCCCCCAGAACCACCTGAGGGATATGTCTTCTGGCAGCATTCCCGATTGAAGACGCTGCACCTGGCACCACCCGACTTCAAACGAGTCTTCATGTGCAACAGGATGGTTGGGCCCTTCCATACAAAGAGCAATATGTCCATCCGGTATGACACACCGGTTTGCAGATTGTGCGTGGGTGCCACCAAGCCCAAAGGCGAAGCTGGCGTTGATTGAATGTTCAATGCAGCGAGAGCCGAGCGGCAGGTTAAAAAAGGGTTGCAGTCTTTCTGAATCTCATCATTTGTTTCAAGTGGCTGACAGCAGTTGAATGTGTGATTTCAAATTTTTTAAACGCAATTGCATTGGCATGTTGAGAACATTGGAGAAAACATGCAGATGGGTCACGCACAACACATCAGAAAGAGAGTGTCTTGTTGCCGTGGACCAAAGGCCGCAGCCAAAGAAATTTCCTGTTTAATTTCTGGCAAACTCCAAACTTGAGACAGAGTTCATTTTGCGTCGCACATCAGGTGGGGACCTTTGGACTGAACTTGAGTCTAGGAGATGTCAACTCATTTTTTTTTCGCATCATTTCAATGACAGCTTGATGAAATTTCATGCATGTGAGTTCATTCAAGTGTGCATTTCTTTTGATACCTCTGACCTCCGTGCAAGCCATGACACTGATTGATAGCACTGCTTCGTTTGCGAAACGGTGCTCAGATATTGACGAGTCTGGAGCTTTGCTGGAAGGGTTGAAAAATCAAGGTGTGAGATGTTTTTCAGCGTTGGCATTCACCATTGGAACACCTCAGACTGCACCATCGGATAGACAGTATGATGAGTTAGCAGCTAAGATTTTTGGAGCCGACCCCACTTTGGGGCAAGTGTCAAGTTTGAGACGTTTGCACTTCGAGGCAACAACTTTGATTGTGGCTTCACTGAACGAACAGGTCAAGTCAGACTCGGCAGATCCAGGTACCTTGGTTAAGAAGTTGCCGGCAGCTGAGAAACAGGCACGGCTAGAGAAGCAGCAAGCGAGGCTCTCAGGTTTGAAGTTGATTGGAGAACTAGCTCCAAGCCATCAGCTGCTGGATCTGGTGAATTCAATATTGGAAAGTGGAGCAATCATTTGGGTAGCTCCTTCCCGATGTTCGAAGAGAGATGATGAAATCCATGCCAATATCAAACCTGGCTCAACCACGGTACAGGTCGAGAACTCAACCTGAAGTTGGCACAGGTACCAGTGACAACGACGGCGGACGTTGGCTCGGAACTGAAGCTTTACTGGGCGTATCAACGCCGTGGATTAGCTTTTGACAACTGCAGGCTTTTAGACTGGCACATACATGAGGTTTGGGTGCAGTATTTGTTGAGCGCTATGGCCCGTGATTACCCGGCAGGTTACAGCTCAGTGAGGAGTGAACAGGTGATCAAAGCAGATCGTGAACTATGGACGATCTTAGCACAGGAGTTCAAGGAATCATTGAAACCAACAAACGATGTGCCGGCCCTCAACCAGGCCTTCAAGGCACTGACGACGGACCCCCGGGTGACGATGTATTTGCTGCCAGTACCCTCCTCAGTGCCGAAAGTCTCAAATGCAACAACTGCAGGGCCTCCAAAGGTTCAGCCGGCTGCAAAGCAACAGCCAGGGCCAGGGATCAACAAAAAACGGAAGTTGACAAGGGCACAGAAAGGTTGCCCACAGGAGCTCAAAGACTTCGACCTGAAGTTCAGTCAGGGCACTGTCAATGGCCCTATCTGCTGGGGTTACAATTTGAAAGCCGGTTGCCCAAATGAAACATCCAGCCAAAATGGATTCAGCCGTTGCAAACGTGGCTACCATGTTTGTGCCAATTGCCACAAGCCTGGTCACAGTGTTGTGACCTGCAGGTCTTTGAAATCGAAGGCTTGAAGGGAGGGCCCAGAATCTGCGCACAAGAGGATACGTTTGAATCATTCTGACAATTCATGTGATTCTATAATGGATTCCAATGCAGATCAAGGGCCACAGGTTTTTGCAGATTTTCCAGCGGCGCAGCACAAGGCAAAACCGCAACAAGCGTCGCACCAATTTTCAGGTTTGGGACTGCAGGATTTGCTTGTGGTTGAAATATGTGCAGGCAGTGCACGGCTTACAAAAACGGTGAGGGCAAAGGGCATGCGAGGCTTAGCAATTGACAAGACAAAAAGCAGAGGTTGTGGAACTGAAATCATGGTGCTGGACTTGACCTTAGAGCAGGACTTGCGAATTTTGTTGCAACTGTTGAGATCAGAGTCAAAATGTATTGCACTGGTTTTTATTTCACCTCCATGTGGCACCGCAAGCAAAGCTAGAGAGCGTCCCATCAAAGCTTCTTTGCTGTTTGGTCAAAAACAACCTGAACCCCTGCGAACTTCAGGAAAACCTGACCAAAAGGACATGTTGTCAGGCTTGGACAAGGTCAAGACTGAGTTGGCCAACCAACTGTATGAGGCAGTCACTGCTATCGTGTTGGAGTGCGATAAGCTTGGGTTATGGGTTCTGGTTGAGAACCCAAGAAACAGTTTATATTGGGACACAAGCTTTGCAAGAAGGTACATACAAGCAATCGAGACCTTTTGGATCGACTTTCACAACTGTGCGCATGGAGGACAACGAGACAAGTTGACCCGACTTTGGTCAAATAGGTCTTGGGGCAAAACGTTGGAACTGTTTTGTGACAAGAGGCATTCTCATGCGTCTTGGAAGCCAAAAATCGTCAATGGAAGGTTATCCTTCCCTACTGCAGAAGAGGCAGCGTACCCTTGGTTGTTTTGCGAGCGTGTTGTGCACCTGGTGGAACAACTTGCAGTTGAAAATGGATGCGACGTTCATCATAACCTGCATGAGCAAGTTGGAGCGAAGCGCCTAACAAATTTTCAAAGATATGTTTTTGATGCACTGCCACGCTCTTCCACTCTTAAACCGTTGGTTGGAGAATTTGGCCGCTACATCACACTGGCGGTAAACCCTCAGAACGCAGGTTTCCTTGAGTCAATTTTGAAAAAGTTGCCCAAGGGGTCAAAAATTGTTTCTCGACAGCTCTTACCTTGGGAAAATTTTCGGGTCGAGATGGCTGACAAGCTAGAATTGGAAAGCTGGCCTGATAAAGGAGCCGACGGTCCAGAGAACGATCAAAAAGCGGTGGTGGAAGGTTGCAGTTAGACGTGTCTAATAGCTGTTTATAAACAAGACCTTGAAGCCTTTTTAAGGCGGCCCGAAAAAAAAAAGTTTGACAAACAACAAACCTGTGAACTTTTAAGTTGTGTTTGGACATGGTCGCATTGCGTACTCATGCACGTACGTATTGCACATGTTGCGTGTATATACATGTTTTGGTAATATATGGACTGATGACGTATGTCATGCTTGTGCTTCTCCCAAACACTTCCTTCTGAACTCATGATCTATCTCTATGTGAATGTACCTCAAGATGCAGGGTAGGGTAGGGTGGGACACCAACAAAGCTGTTGGGTCAAATTTTCTTGATGGATGCTTCCCAGCTACAAGGTTTGTCGGGGCCACAATTACTGACGCTCCTCTTCACATTGCTCTGCGAAGTCGCCCGACGACTCCGCATTCCCATCACGGTGGGTGCACAGATCGGTGACATCGACGAGGAAAGCGGAGTAACACATGGCCCAGACGCAGCTGACAGTGGAATGGCCGCAGATACAACAGGCTTACATTCTGCGGGATCCTCAACGGTACACCCATGGTCAGTACCGTCCCCTGGAACGCCCGAAGGGCCACTTCCTGAAGAACAGTGCCATTATGTTTGCAGCATGTGTGGCTGCAACGCGTTTTGCGCCAACACAGCCAGGAACCATGTACGGCATCGATGTGCCTCTCACACATGGTTCTAACCAGGTGACCATGGCACTTTTGGCTCCAGCCGCAGTGGCTCTGACAGTTTTTACAATTGGACTATTTCTTGTCCTAATGTCCCTAAAGCTCGAGGGGGGTTTTTCTCTTGATGACGAGCTCACTGGTACAGACACATCACAGTCTTGCATGCTTTTCAGACAGCCGTACTTGAAAAACAGTGCCGGCAACTTGATACTGTCATGTGACGCTAAGATGTACGACCAAATTGAATTGGTTGGGAATGTGCGTGGAGTGCTGTTGAGAATTGTTGGGGTCGCGACTCTTGTGCTGCTGTTGGAGCAACCCCGACCGGAACCTTTTGTGTTCCTACTTGCAATCGTTTCGAATTACAATCGCAGTGAGAAGTTTCTGCACGATGCGCATTTATGTCCATGGGTCGAGGAGATCTGCTTTGGGCTGAAATACGTTTACAAGAAGTGGATGATGATATTTTTCGTGAATGTCATGGCTTTTGTGACGATGCTGTTTCAAATTTTGGCTGGTTCGTTGGAGATTGCAACAGAAGGACTGGTCGAGTCTGTGTTTGATGCATTGGTAAGCAGGTCATCGAGTTCCTCCACTGCAGAGCAGGGCCCATGTCGTTATGCATATGATTTTGCAATGACACGAGTGTTGGCAGTCCGCCACTGGAAGAGTACAGGGTCTACGACTTCATTAAGGGGTAGTCATTGGAAATGTTTTGTGGATTCACTTTCAATCCTGACACAATGCATTCTTGGATTTGTGCTGCAACAGCTGTCGTCTGATGACGGCGTGCTGGCCCTGCGTTTTTCAAACCGTGGATGGGATGAAGAAGTTGACATGATCCTTCGGGAGGAGACCGTGAGGCGTTGTTGGACGCCCTATCCCTTGGGAAGGTTTTCTATGTGAGGCGCATGGCCTCCGGATGCAACCATTGCTGGATGAATGGGGGTGGCACACACCCCCCTTTGGTGGAGCTATGTCTGCCCAATGTTAGCTCCCGAGCGACCTCTGGAGTTCTTTCATTCTTCTATGGTACATGATTCAAGGACCTTCGGTCGTGAAAATATGCTGCTGGGGTGGTGTGAACTTGTACTTTGATCCGTTTTTGTGGGGTTTCAAATTTTGTGTCATGTTGATGCCAGTTTTTCATGAATGCTTGCCGTCATATGCAGTGACGTCCAGTATGATGCAATGCAATGTTGACCGCCTGATGCAAGGTGTTCACATGAAATTTTATCGAGGTTATTTCGAAGTCTCGGCTCCAGCTTGCACCATGTCTTATAGCGACAGCAAGGCAGTTTTCAAAAAGAGGTTTCTGGAAGTTGGTCTTACTGATGCTAACTATGAAGCCTTCAATGCAGAAGGCCTGAACACCTTGGGAACGTTTGCGTTCTCATGCAACTATGCTCCAGGGACCGCGGATGAGAGGCCGCTTGTCACGTTGGCCACAAATGTGTTGGGAAGTGCACCTTCTACTAAAGAAATGGCATGCATTAGGAGGTTGTTCAGTGAAGCCTACTCGACTATTGCTGCTGATATTCGGTCAAAGGTTGAGGCTTCTGACGAGGCTTCGGTGAAGAAGCTTGCACCTGCAGAGAGGTCCCAGCGTTTGAAGGATCAGCAGACCAGGTTGTCCGGCCTCGACCTTAGAGGAAATTACGAACCTGGAGACTCACTTGTGGATCGAGCCGTTGCTGCTTATGAATCAGACAGGGTTTCGTACATACCATGGGATGTTTGCGTTTCTCGTGACCATGAAATAGTCACAGGGACTAAGAAAGATGCAAACCTCAGCTTTGATTCCTCAGGCACTTTGAAGTTATCCAAGCGCGACCAGGTTGAACCGTGTAGCACTGGAAATGAGATGCAGGTGCGCTACTGTCTCATCCGAAGACGTTTGGCGCTCGATCAGGCCAATATTATGTGTTTCAAGTTGCATGATCGTTTGGCAGAAAAACTCATGAATGCCCGTATGGAAGAACCACCAAGCGGTTGCCTGAAGCTCAGCCTGAAACAGATTGAGACAGCAGATAAAAAGTTTTGGACACTCATGGCAGAAAAGACGCGTGATGGTATCAAGTCTGGCCCTGCAGGCCGTCCATGTGATGAGAATTTTGATGCATGTTTGGATAGTCCTGAGTTTCTGAACCTTTTGCAGCATCGTTTTGCTCCTCCTGCTTCATCTCCGGGACCTTCCAAGCAGAAACCTTCGGAAGAGCCTGCCACCAAGAAGCCCAAAACGGGCCCGCAGAACTTGAAAGGTGCTTCAAAGGGAAATTTCATGAGAGTCCCGAGTGAGTTGTTGGCCTTGGGATGTGTAGGTGCTACGACCAAAGGCCATCGTTTGTGCTTCGACTACAACTTGAGGAGATGCAAGCTGCCCGTCAAGGATCAGCGCTGCGGCAAGGGATTGCACTTGTGCGCGGTTAAAGGTTGTCGAAAGATGCACATGGCAGTTGAGTGTCCCGATAAGGGAAATGCTGCGCGGGAGTGACTAGGTCCCGCATTGGGTGCCGAATCCATGGGCGCTGATGACCGCTCTCGGAGCCCAGTCAATGCAAGACTGGGAGCCGGGGGCCAACCTTCAAAGAAGGCTGTCATGTCAGCTGAATTTGTCGCTGCTGAAATGCCTGCAGCCCAGTCCGAAACGGACCATGTTGCTTCATGTTCTTCTTCAAGAGATTCACATGGAGAATTTGATTTTGATGGTTTTGGTGGCGGTACCACAGATAGGCAAATGGTTTTCATCGAGTTGTGCGCTGGTAGCGCTGTTTTGAGTGCTACCGCCCAGAGGCATGGGTACAGAGTTCTCCCAGTTGACTGCAAGAGGAATCGACATAAGCCTCGGTGTCGCATTGTCTCCTTGGATTTGTCAGAGGCCCATGCTTGGGAGGTTTTGGAGTACATTGTCGACACTTGCGATGTGGCGGCGGTGCATTTGGCGCCACCTTGTGGAACATGCAGCAAAGCAAGGGGTATACCCATGCCCGATGGGTCGCCCGGGCCTCAGCCTCTTCGTACGGCTGAACATCTACTTGGAGTGCCAGACATGACTCCTCTTGACAGGATCAAGGTCAATGCTGCCAACATGCTGTATGAAAGAATGGGCAAGTTCATAGAATGGCTGGATTCCAAAGGCGTTGCATGGGTGCTCGAAAATCCAACAAACAGTTTCTTGTGGGAGCTTGGCTATTTCTCTTATGCTGTGCAACATGGGTATTTTGCGCATTGTCATGCTTGCGCATACGGGAGTTCTAGGCCGAAGAAGACCTCCTTTCTGAGCAACAGATCTTGCATTCACATGATGCAAAAGTTTTGTGGGGACGTGGAACCTCACGAACATGCTCCGTGGGGCATTTCTGCTGATGGAGGTTTTGCAACGGCGTTGGAAGCCCAATACCCGGATGCTATGTGTGAACAATTGGTGAAATTTGTGGATGAATTGTGCTCCGACAAGGGCATCAAGATATCGCCTGCGAGCTTGCAGCAACCTCGAGCGCACAGGCAGCCCAGGGGTCGAGCTACGCCTCAACTCATTCCTGAGTATGAGCTAGTCGTCAGTCTGCTACTTCACAATACCCCGGCCCTTGACTCAAAGCGTTGTTTGATACAGCCTTGTAGAAATGTCCCAGTTGGGAGCAAGCTCCTGCGTTCCGAGAAGAAGGGGAAGATGGTCTTGTGCATTTTTGGTGTTTTTCATACATGTGAGAAGTTCGTGCAGGTTGCAAAGTCGCTCTGGCACCCTTTCGATTTGGCGGCCCACATGCCAGACCATTTGCTCAGGTGTCTTTTTGAACATCTGACCAAGTCCCCTATGGATCTTGTCAAGTTGAGGATCCAGAGGTTGAAACTGTGGACATCCTGGGCGCGTGACTTGGCCAAAGACGAGAGCGAATACAAGTTGACATTAGACCCCAGGGTGAGAGCAGTCCTGGGAGCAAAGCGCCTGCTCCTCATGAAGAAAGTTGCGGAAGAAATTGGATGGCCTGACACTGAGTTGTTCAGCGAGCTTGCAACTGGTTTCAGACTGGTTGGTAATGCGACTCGGTCGAACGTTTTTCAACAGGGCCTCAAGGCCGCGACACTTAGCGAAGAACAACTCATGCGTGATGCAAAGTTCCTCAAGCCTGCTTTGCTTGGGAAGATTCGTGCCAGTGGAGGTGGCGAGCATTCAAGTGCACTTTACGACATCACTGTCGCCGAGGCAAAAGAGAAGTCGTGGCTTAAGGGTCCTTACAGCCCTGTCGAAATGGATCAGCGCTACAGTGGGCGGTGGTTGCCGGTCAGGAGGTTCCCTGTGGTCCAGAAGGACAAGCTTCGCCCAATTGATGATCTGCGTGAAAATAGGGTCAATGACACCTTTTCAAGCACGGAGAGGGCGACCTTGTATGCTTTGGATCACTTGGTCTGGGCGTCTATTTTCTTGATGCGTTTCTACAGGTCTGGGGGTCATGTTTCTTTCACATTGTCTGATGGGACGGTCCTGGATGGGTGTGTCCATCCGGAGTGGCTGGCTATGCCGCCTGATCTGAGGATCACTGCAATGGACTTGAAGTCCGCTTACAAGCAACTTCCTCTGAGCCCCTTGGATTTTGACAAATCCATCGTTTCCTTGTGGAGCGTCAAAGACAGGGATGTCAAGTGTTTCGAATGCCACGTCCTTCCGTTCGGGGCGTCGGCAAGTGTACACAACTTCTTGCGCGTCAGCGCTTTCTTGCAGGCTGCGGGGTGCCACCTTGGCATCATTTGGATGAGTTATTTCGACGACTTTCCGATGTTGTCGCACAGCCTGCATACTGGTTCTACTCTTGCATGCGCAAGGGGAATGATGTCCCTGTTCGGCTTCGTGTACTCTGAGGAGAAGCTTTTGCCGTTTGAGCGCAGCGCCGAGATCCTTGGCGTGGTGTTCGACCTTGGCCTTAGCAGCGAGGGCCGTGTCTCCATCTCGAATAAGCCCTCCAGAGTGGAGGAGTTGAATGATGCCTTGCTTGGCATATTGAATGAAAAATTTGTGATTCCGACTTCTATGCCGTCGGTCCTGGGGAAGTTGCAGTACGCCGACTCACATGTTTGGGGCAGAGCTGGAAAACTTGCTCTTGCTGACTTACGGGAGTTGGGGCATACTTCTCCTTCGAAGGTCTTGCTTGAAGAATCCCAGCTCAAGGCGTTTGAGACTCTCAGGTGCCGGCTTTGCTCAGGCCGACCAAAGACTTTCCTTGCTGATGACGTAGAGAAGCCAGTCTTGATCTTTACTGACGGGGCTCTGGAATATGAAGGTGATGCTGCAAAGGCGACCATTGGCGGGGTTTCCCTAAAGCCGGATGGCGCTTGCGAAGTCTTTGGTTGCGCAGTCCCGGACGATGTCTTGAAAAGGTGGCAAGACGGCGGAAAGACTCATGTGATTGGCCTCGTTGAATTGTATGCCTGCGTCGTCTCGCTCTTGCATTGGAAGCCTGACGTGTCGTCCAGACGCGTCATCCTCTTTGTCGACAATTGGCCTGCGCTTGATGTTTTGGTCAAGGGCACGTCGCTCCAGCCTGAATGGAGAGAGCTTCTTTTGCTTCTTGAGGACCCGGTGGAAGACAACTTCATGCTTTGGATCGCACGCGTGCCTTCAGCTTCGAATGTTGCAGATCACCCTAGCAGAGGGTCTCTCAAGGAGCTTGAGTTTCTGAGGCCTTACAAATGCGTACAGCCGTTTTGCCCAGTGACGAAGCTTCCTTTAAAATCCACAGTGTGCTAAAGCTGACCGGGGTGATGTGAATGAAACCGGACATGCAGTCCTGAAAACCAATGCAATGATTTTCTCAGGAGTTTCTCAATGCCGAGGAACCACAAGTCGATGGAACATGCAAACCATATGCGAGAGACATTTCACCCTTGTCCGCCAGATGAGAAAAGTGTGAGTGGAGCGAAACTTTGTCGATTGCATGTTTTCTCATTTATGTTTTTGCGATGTTTTTCGATGTTGCATGTTTTTCTTTCACGTTTGTTTTCGTGCGATGAGTTTTCTTTGTGCAGTTGTTTTATCCTCATATGCTTCGTATGCGTTTGCGAATTATATATGACTACTATGTATGTTTATGTTGGATAACTCCGTGCTATGCCGTTTGCGGAGTTCGTGCTATGCCGTTATGTGAGGGACAAGGTCTGTTTATAAGGTTGCAGTTAGACGTGTCTAATAGCTGTTTATAAACAAGACCTTGAAGCCTTTTTAAGGCGGCCCGAAAAAAAAAACAAAATGTTTGACAAACAACAAACCTGTGAACTTTTAAGTTGTGTTTGGACATGGTCGCATTGCGTACTCATGCACGTACGTATTGCACATGTTGCGTGTATATACATGTTTTGGTAATATATGGACTGATGACGTATGTCATGCTTGTGCTTCTCCCAAACACTTCCTTCTGAACTCATGATCTATCTCTATGTGAATGTACCTCAAGATGCAGGGTAGGGTAGGGTGGGACACCAACAAAGCTGTTGGGTCAAATTTTCTTCCCGCCCAAATGTACTATGTACCCGCCCTGGGTGATGTGAATGAAACCGGACATGCAGTCCTGAAAACCAATGCAATGATTTTCTCAGGAGTTTCTCAATGCCGAGGAACCACAAGTCGATGGAACATGCAAACCATATGCGAGAGACATTTCACCCTTGTCCGCCAGATGAGAAAAGTGTGAGTGGAGCGAAACTTTGTCGATTGCATGTTTTCTCATTTATGTTTTTGCGATGTTTTTCGATGTTGCATGTTTTTCTTTCACGTTTGTTTTCGTGCGATGAGTTTTCTTTGTGCAGTTGTTTTATCCTCATATGCTTCGTATGCGTTTGCGAATTATATATGACTATATGGATACGCTATGTATGTTTATGTTGGATAACTCCGTGCTATGCCGTTTGCGGAGTTCGTGCTATGCCGTTATGTGAGGGACAAGGTCTGTTTATAACTATGCAGGTATGGCATTCCTTCTGAACCTCATGAGTTTGTGCAAAGAGCTTTGAAGGCAGGACATCCAAAAGATTTGATGGGTCAGGTAAGCCAGCTTTTGCAGGAAACAATTTCCAGCAATTTTCACCGTCCACCTCACTTGTTGTCAAAGGAAAGGGTTGACTTTGTTAAGAAATACTCAGCTTTGGCAATGGAGCTGAAAGCGGAAGAACTGAAGCTGAGGTATCAAATGCCTGACCACATAAAGAGGTTGATGCAAGGGAAACGCCTGGCGTTGTGGGGAAAAATGCTGACTGACTTGAATTACCCCGACACAGAGCTCATCAGCGACATGGTGCGTGGTTTTCCATTGAGCGGGTGGATGCCTACAAGTGGCGTTTTTCCACATGGTGTCAGACAGCCCACATTAACGGTGGAGGCACTTCTGGAAAGTTTGGAATCGTTCAATTTCAAAGTTAAGCAACAGATGGACATGAGACAAGATGAGACCCTGGAAAGGGATACCTGGGACGAGACGGTGAAGGAGTTGGACAAGGGCTGGATCTGGTTGGATCCTTGCCAGGACTGGGATGGTAAATGTGTGGCAAGGAGGTTCGGAATCCACCAAGGTGGAAAGACAAGGGTTATAGACGATTGTTCAGTCTGCGGCCTCAATCAGACAGTTGGTTTGCAAGAGCGTTTTGTTTTGCAGGCGGTTGATCAGATGTGTACAATGTTGTGCTGGAGTCTGAAGCAGGCAATGCCAGGGCAACACCCCCAGTTGTTGGGAGGACTTTTGACTTAAAGTCCGCATACAAGCAGTTTGGATTGCGGACAGAAGACAGAGATCTGATCAGGATTGCAACAGTTGATCCCATTAAGGGAAAGCCTATTCTTTGTGGACTCAATGCTCTCCCCTTCGGAGGGGTTGGATCTGTGGCTGGGTTTTTACGAGTTTCTCTGGCCACTTGGTTTGTGGGTGTAGCAGGTTTGAAGTTGTGCTGGACGGGGTACTTTGACGACTTCTCCACCCTCTCTAGACCCGAGTTGCAAAACAATACAGCCTGGGCGGTGGACAGCTTGTTTGGCCTCCTTGGTTTGGACTACGCCCACGAGGGTGCTAAGGCACCGGAATTCTCTGCAGTCTTTAAGATGCTGGGAGTGCAGGTGGATACTTCTAGGGCTCAGCAGGGCCAAATATCCGTGGGCCACACAGCTGAAAGGAAGCTCGAGTTGGGCCAAGCTTTGGAAGAGACACTTTCAAACAAGAGGTTATCTACAAAAATGGCAGAGCGACTCCGAGGGCGTATGGTCTTTTACGAGTGTTTTGCAGCGGGTCGCACAACAAACTTGCTTTTGAAGAATTTTGGAAACTTGTGCAGGTCTCAGAGGTTTGTCGAGGACCTCACTGAGGATGAATGTGACCTCATCCTTGCTTTAAGGAATAGAGTCGAGAGAGCGGAACCAATTGTGATTTCTCCAAAACTTCTGGACACATGGTTTGTATTTACAGATGGTGCTTGTGAGACAGGTGAAACTGGAGGAAAGCTTGGAGGAGTGGGTGGCGTTTTGGTTTCAGCGAACGGGACCTACCTACAACACTTTGGCATGCAAGTACCAGAAGACTGGATGCAGGTCCTCCTTCAACACTCGTCGCATCCGGTCCATGAGCTTGAAGTGTTGCCCGTCCTCATCTCCTTTCATGTCTGGTCTCATTTTTTGCGTGGATCACAGGTACTTCACTATACAGACAACGATTCTTGTCGTTTTGCTTTGATGAAAGGGGTCGGCGAGACCTTTGTAGCCAGACGCCTTGTCGCCTCAATCATGGACCGTGAGTATGCCCTTCAAACCAAGTCTTGGTACGGCCGTGTACCGAGCCACAGCAATCCTTCAGATGATCCGAGCCGTGGATCTTTCGATGCCCTGGTTGCGAGAGGTAGCCAAGTGATTGGCATCCCGTGGTGCGAGTTGTTGTCTTGCCTACCATCCCAAATGGGGGAGAGGACGGGGTAATGCGACAACAGCCCCGTGGTGTGAAAATGAGGGAGTCCGATTCACATGTCAGCTTGCTTGAATTTGAATTTCAGTGATATGACATTGTGGTGCTGTGTGTTTCATGTCTTTTTGGGCAGTGATGTTTCCGTTTGATTTGGCGATTCGACGACGGCGTACGGCGATGCGTATTGATATCATATGTATATATGGTTATGTATACGCTGTATGATATCTCCCCGATATGTACCCAGTTACATATTATTATGTTATGGGTATCTAGTGCGTTGGCAGGCGTGGAGGTTTTGTGTGGCAGGTTGGCTGCCTTGTCCTAGTAAAATAAGGGTGCCCTCCGTTGAGGTACGAAAAAAGGATAAACCTTTATTTTACATGGACTTCTGTTTTTACTTTGGAACTTGGGTTACAAAGTAAAACTGCAGCCTTCAACCTGCCCTTAAATATTTCAACAAAACCTTCCAAATGCTAAGCTCCTTTTTTAAACAAGAACAGTGAAGAACTGTTTCCTGTGTCGAAAAGAAACTGTTTGGGAAACAAACAAATCTGTGTGGGATGCAGAACAGTAGCGGCTACTTGAAACTCAACTACAAACAAGTGGTAACTGAATCTTTGTTTGTGGTGGCCTTTTTGGTTTCAAGTTTGTTGGGTGCGTGTTTTGCCAATGGTTGGCGAAATTTCGACCCTCCCCGCGTTGCTCCCACCCATTTCGACAAATATTTCCCACGAAGAGGATAACATCCATTCGTGATACCTGTAACGAAGAGGATCACATCCATTCGTTTAGCCTAACCCTACCGTCCGAGGACGGGGTAATGCGACAACAGCCCCGTGGCGTGAAAATGAGGGAGTCCGATTCACATGTCAGCTTGCTTGAATTTGAATTTCAGTGATATGACATTGTGGTGCTGTGTGTTTCATGTCTTTTTGGGCAGTGATGTTTCCGTTTGATTTGGCGATTCGACGACGGCGTACGGCGATGCGTATTGATATCATATGTATATATGGTTATGTATACGCTGTATGATATCTCCCCGATATGTACCCAGTTACATATTATTATGTTATGGGTATCTAGTGCGTTGGCAGGCGTGGAGGTTTTGTGTGGCAGGTTGGCTGCCTTGTCCTAGTAAAATAAATATGCCAGTCTATTCAAGTAGCTTTGAGCTACGTCTTAACTCACCGTGTTGAGAGACTGGGGTCTGAAGGGGACAAACACATCCATTGGGTGTGTGTTGTCTGCCTCTTGTTTGTGGAAGAAGAAATAGAAAGAGAAAGGAAACAGTTTTTGAAACTAACTCAACCTTTAAACACGTGGCTCAAGGTGAAACCTTGTGAAACTGTGAAGAGTTAGTATATGACACCTCACGCCCTTGTTTTTGGTTTGTGGTGTTGCCGTGTGTAACTGCTGACCTGCTGCTGGACAGACTGTGGAGTGCAAACCGAAAAGGGATCAGACTGAGTGAGGCCATTGGTTTTGACACTTCGTGAACCTTGCGTTTTCGTTTTGTGTTAAGTAACTGCGCGTAAACTTTTGGCAAAATCGGTTTTTATTTTCTACGAGAGCCAGTGAAGACTGGGAGAGAAGCATCTGCGAAAATCGATCATTTGCCGTCCTGCACCAGCTGCAACGATGGTCTTGGACAGACTCCTTGCAGATGCGCAATCACTCGTCCACAATCCAGTCAAATTTGTTGAGGAGATCGTGCAGATGATCAATGATAAACAATCACATCCGGTGATCGGGGAATTCCACTTGGGAGTGGCCAGAATTCCATCAAGACCCCGAGATTGCAAACAACAGCCAGATGGAGCGATGGTCGCTTAGCCAAACCCCATCATGGAATCTCCCCCCTTTAGCCATTGCCAACCGCTTTCGGGAACGACACAGCCAAGAAATTAAGTGCATACGCTACAGGCTGATATTTGTGTATAGCTCCAATTTCGAGTGGCTTCACAGGATAGGCAGGTAATGCAACAACTTAGGGTTGCAGCGAACGATGGCAAAAACCCATGGGTACCATGGCAAAGTCTGCCACTTCAGGAGATTATATTATTTGCTTATGCAGCAGACCGCACTACTCGACCAACCTGGAACCTGAAAGCCCACATGTGGTATCAGCTGTCTCCGTTCACTGGCGTTTCAACAACTTTGTGGCTTATGGCGACCGGAAGGGCAACTAGGGAGGCCCTTTTGAGCGAAGCCGGTTTTGAGAAGGTTTTCCGGACGCAGAATTGGGTCCGTCGGAGCAAGCTGTTTTGTAGATGATTTTGTTCCTTGTTGGGGCAAGGGGGTGCACATCTGTTGCATTTTTTTTACATTTCATTTTTTTTATATATTTCCATTTTTTTAAAATATTTCACGCCATACGGATGACTCTGCTGTGATGCATAAGCCATCACTTTTCTCCGACTGAGCTGGGCCTGTTCACAATGCCTGGTTTGCGCTTTGTGGTTGTTGGCTTTTTCTGTTTTTGCTTTTTGTCTTGTTTTGTGTCCTGTTTTTCGGCATTGTGACTACCATCCAGGACTGTGTAGCCGGTCCTTACGCCAGCATCACTGTTGGGTTCATTGATGCGCCGTGAAGGAATTGTATCACGACCCAATAGTTGCAGTTAATTCATTTCATGCACTAGGGTGTTGATCGACCTGGCGAAAGCCAAGAGGCGATGGACGGAAAAAAATGGGGTGCACATCTGTTGCTGCTTGAACCCGGTGGAAGTTAGCTGCTTATTATTTGGTTTCGTCTGGTGGCTTGATTGTTTGTTGCTAAAAGAAGGCCCATCAGCCTTTTGCAGCGTTAGGTGAGGTGTTTCTTGTTGTTGCGGAGTTTGCGGGTTTTCGCGCAGGTGGCCGGCTTCCATTTGGATGATTGTATTGAATACTTCATGCCCCTTGTTGGCCCCCCTTGCCCCCTCTAGACTCTAGACTCCTACCGAAGTTTTCAGCCCGGACAGAAGATGAATCACGATCTTTCAGTCAATCCCGTTATGAACTAATAGTATAAATTTAAAACGGGATGGAGTAAGAATCTGCTTACCCAATAGGGAAAGATGTGGGAAGGTGAAGTATTGAAGGCTTTCTTGCTCCGTCATCGTATTCGATATCGTGTCAATTACATTTGGGTAATTGAATTAAAACATAACACGGAGTAGCGGAGTAGCGCGGAGTAGCGAAGGATTGGTGTATACATCAGGAGGAGGAAAGTTTTTTCCGGTTTAGCGTCTTATAGGCATCATGATCCTCAGCCGCGGATCGATTATCCTCATTTCGCGTGGCTTGCGTGGTGGATCGTATTTCAACCAAACCATTGCGCTTCTTCAACCCTGATGCAAAAAACTTTACAAACATGAACTTAAACACGTTCCCAAAAATGGGACCGCCTAGCAGTCCCATTTTGGGACCGCATGCACAGCTTAGTAAAAGAACAAAAGAAAGCATTTTCACGGTCCCATTTTTGGGACCGTCTGGCGGAGCAAGCTGTTTTGTAGATGATTTTGTTCCTTGTTGGGGCAAGCGGGGTGCACATCTGTTGCTGCTTGAGCCCGGTGGAAGTTAGCTTCTTATTATTTGGTTTCGTCTGGTGGCTTGATTGTTTGTTGCTAAAAGAAGGCCCATCAGCCTTTTGCAGCGTTAGGTGAGGTGTTTCTTGTTGTTGCGGAGTTTGCGGGTTTTCGCGCAGGTGGCCGGCTTCCATTTGGATGATTGTATTGAATACTTCATGCCCCTTGTTGGCCCCCCTTCCCCCCTCTAGACTCTAGACTCCTACCGAAGTTTTCAGCCCGGACAGAAGATGAATCACGATCTTTCAGTCAATCCCGTTATGAACTAAAAGTATAAATTTAAAACGGGATGGAGTAAGAATCTGCTTACCCAATAGGGAAAGATGTGGGAAGGTGAAGTATTGAAGGCTTTCTTACTCCGTCATCGTATTCGATATCGTGTCAATTACATTTGGGTAATTGAATTAAAACATAGCACGGAGTAGCGGAGTAGCGCGGAGTAGCGAAGGATTGGTGTATACATCAGGAGGAGGAAAGTTTTTTCCCGTTTAGCGTCTTATAGGCATTATGATCGTCAGCCGCGGATCAGTTATCCTCATTTCGCGTGGCTTGCGTGGCGGATCGTATTTCAAGTCGGAATAAAGTAAAGAGGGTTGCTGCAGCTAGTCAAGAGGAAACACTTTTGTCCTGGTGTTGTATGTTGCCTGTGTCGTGCTGCATCGTAATCGCCACATTGGAGCCAGTGAACGGAGACAGCTGATACCACATGTGCGCTTTCAGATTTCATTTTTGGGGCCGGAAAGCCAATTGAAATCAAGCTTCGCATGTGCGGGCCTCCTCTGCGTTGTATGTCCAGCATATTCCTACCTTTGCACACAGCTTACCGCCGCAGGGAGCTTGATTCAGCCCTGGCCGCCGTCATCGGCTTCCGCGCAACAAGAAGGCCAACAATCGAGGTGCTTTTGCTATCTAGTCCCGGCCCGAAAATCGCCGTAGCCGAGCCCGAGCCCGAGGTCGAAGTCGAACCAGTGCGCAGGGGGAAGTCAAAGATGAGAGTATCATAGCGTATCATAGCGTAACAACAAAGCATTTGTGCAAGATCCATGGCTCTGGCCCTCTGGATCCAGGTCTGTCCTCTGCAAGATCGATGTTTGAGGATCCTCTACAGAGCACTTATGCAAGATCCATGTCCCGGATCCTCTACAAGATCCATGTCCCTACAGGATCCATCCCGAAGTCGAGACCGAAGTCGAAGTCGATCTTCCCGCCCCCTCTCCACTCCCACCCCCTGCTTCCGTGCTGCTTGGCTGCGGCTCAGGTGGCTTTACGTAGATCCATGCCCAAAGCGAAGTGGAAGTCGAGCGTTCCCACCCCCTTCTCCATATGTCTCTCCCACAGCGGAACCCGAACCCGAAGTCGAACCAATATACGGGGAAATCAAAGATGAGACTGTCATAGGGCAACTGCAAAGCACTTGTGCAAGAGCCATGTCTGTGGATCTATGGGTCTAGGTCCCTTTTCTTACAGTAGACCATTTGTGTGCATCCTCTACAGAACTCTTGTGCAAGATCCATGTCTCGGATCCTCTACAAGATCCATGTCTCAGGAACCTATACAGGATCCATGTCGAAACCGAAGTCGAAGTCGATCATTCCGCAACCTCTCTCCAATGTCACTCCCGAAGCCGAACCCGAACCCGAAGTCGAAGTCGAACCAGTTAGCCAACGGGCGGGGTACTTACTGTTCAAAACACAATTCTTGGTTTCTTGTATGAGATTCGAACAGAGAATGCGAGGAAAATGTGTGGACGATGCAGAAACATAGTAGCTGCAATGTTTGATGAAATGTACCAAAGCGCAGTTGATCAAAACCGATCGGAAACACCAGACCATTACCAAGCACTGGCGAACATCTACAGAGGCGGATGAAACAAATTTTTATTTTTCTCTCTGGAAAACTGTGCCCTTTTACAGATACAAAAGCTGGAAAAAAAAGGCAAATGAATACAGAAAAAACCAAAACTGAGCTGAAGGCTGCAGTATTGGAAGGAGGAGTGAGAAACACGCACAAATCGAGAAGAGACGTGTACAACATTTTTCATCCGTTGGCACATTACACTCATTGTGCATATCTAGGGCGTGTGGTTCAAAAAAAGTGACGCTGCCCGCTTCGCAAAAATAAACATGTTGGGTTCAAATTTTCAGAACCTACACGTATTTCGAACTATGTTTTTCTTGGTTCGCATTCTTGTAAAAACATATTTTTCAAGCAAACAAATCACAGGTCTTCATTGAAACCTTTGCTTGCAATGATTCCCCCATTGGCGATTACATGATATATCCGTTGGAAAAGTGGAAATTCCGCCAAAATTTGTGGGTTCATCAGGTTTCAGCCCCTACAACAGAGTCATGGGATGTGATGATGTGATGCTAAAATGCTGTGTTGGGGGTGTTTCACCCCACGACATGTTGGGGCATGTGGAACCAAAAATAAAATGAACCTGGTGTCTGATTTGGAACGGGTTGTCAAAAACCAATATGTTTTTTATGGCATTGGGGTTCTCTATTATATATATATAATCCGTTTTTGTTTTCCAAAACAAACGTGGGTTCCAAGATTTCCACAACTGCATGCTGGCGAGTGCCATGACATCGTGGTTTTTGCTCAAGCAATGCATTATTTTCATTGAATTGCGAAGGCTCCGTGTTTGGTTCATGTGTTGAATTGTGTTGATAATATGGCATGTTTGCGCATGACATGGGTCTTCTAACTTGTAGTGAACCTCAATCCAATGTATTTGAAATTCAGAAAAAAACCTTGAACTTGGAAAGTCCAGAGGTCAGCTGCCGGCAAAATAACACATTTTGCACATTTGTGACACCACTTTACCTCACAAAAAAAACTGACAGTGACTGCGAATGACTGTTAGTTTTGTCCTCGTTCATTTGGCAGGCGAAATGCCGCGCAGCATGCAGACGTGTTGAAGGCCCGGTTCAAGAAATCCGTTGGGACAATTCCATTTTTTTGTTTTTTCGCTATCAATGATACCATCGGGTATATTAGCACGGATGTGGAAGGAACATCAGCATTTTTATAGCCAATTCATAGATAAATGGGCAATTTTCCACATTTATGTTACTTTGGCATAAGGTATTTTCTTGAATGATAAGGAATTCCTTTGGCGGCTCAGGCACCGCCCATGCAGGGCTCCATGCCTTGTGGTCTCCGTCAAGCAGGTGTGGAGTCATAATTTTTGAACAAAAAAAGAAGGTGGAAAGTAGTCCACAAAACATTGCTTTGAAACTGGGGATCTAGATGGATCTAGATTCAAAAAAAAATCATTTTGCAAATTTGATTTGGTTTATATACATTTTTGAAGGGCCGGGTCAAGCAGCATTGAAATTTGTTCAAAATGTGTTGATGGCCGAAGTCTGTATGGTTTCGGCTGTTTGGTCGGCATTCAGAACAACATTTTGGTGGTTGCTACTATTTGACGCGTCATTTTGGATATGTGGGTTTCCTAAAATGGGGCTACCCCCAATGGATTTTCCATATTTTTTATCCGTTGGATCCATAAATGGGGATTTTAAGCATGGAACCCCCCAATATATGGCTTAGTCTCTTGTCAGAGGGCACCGCAGATTCCAATGGATTCGCATCATTTTCCTTATATAAAACTTAGAAAAGTGTCATTTGGAAAATCATACGGAAATCCCTATCATTACATGGGGATGGGTCAAAACCCTGGTACCTAGTGAACCCCAAAATAACTGGTAAATGGATGTTCATCCCACTAAAATGTATCTATAGGTATTGACCCATACCCACATATTTCCATAACCAATTTGTAGGGGATATGACGGATATAATCATCATTTTCCCTATCATTCTTTCAATGGATATCCCCTATTGTCAGACAAAACCATATGATTTTCAGCTGCACCGCACCTCAATCCACGGAGGTTCCACTGACGGCTGTGTGGCGCTCAATGGCCATACGTCGTTCAAGATTGCCATAGAATTGGCACCGATATAGATATACCGCCGTGATAAAATCCCTCTGTAATCCTCTGTATTTCTTAGATGAAACACAGATGGGTCGAGCCGAAACAACCCAGAAGACCAAGGTCACGTGGCTGCCTGATGCCGTTTAAAGACACAGCAGCAAAGGTTCGAAATGGTCCGGTTGACTCAGGTGTTTTCCTTGAGAGTGTTTTGGGTACTTGGAAGTGCAGTTCCAATTATAGGTGGATGTAGAAGTATAGTTTTAGTTATAGTTATAGTTATAGTTATAGTTATAGTTATAATTATAGTTATATTATAATTATAGTTATAGTTATAGTTATAGTATAATCATAGTTACAGTTACAGTTATAGTTATAGTTATAGTTATAGTTATACTTATATAGTGATAGTGATAGTTATGGTTATAGTTATAGTTAGAGTTGGAGTTGGAGTTATAGCTATAGTTATAGTTATAATTCTAGCCATAGTTATAGGGGTTATATCCCAACAACCACGGGACTTTAGTTATATCCATTTGTAACCTCAACGCCCAGATTTCCTGGCTTGAAGACCTGTTTTGTTTATCCGAAAATTGGATGAGAAAATGTCCAACCCCCTACTTGGGGTAGAATCCCATGGAGTTCCTGTACAGTTTCCCTCAAACCCATCCATTCCAATCCAATCGAAAATCGTTCAACATTTTTCCAACATTTTCGATGGTTCAATCCCAATTTTCCAGCATTTTTGATGACGAATCTCGGGTTTCCATGGCTTTCCTATAGAATGTCCCATACAATCCCCATGGAATCCCATATGAATTTGGCCGGAACATACCTCCAATTCCAATGGATCATTCCCCCATGGAATCCCATGGTATTTTTCGAATCCACATTTTCAGAGCCATAGAATCTTCGAATCCTGAAGGTCTCATGAATTGTCATCCCTACCCATCCCTATCCCATTTGTTGAGATCCCCATTGAATCCCCACGAATCCGCCACGAGTGAAACTCCAGAAATTAGGCCATCCGAAACCTCAAGTACCGGAGGCATGGCGCATTGAGGCCTGGGGAGAGCCAGAAATCGAGGCTATTTTTTTCTCAAAGATGTTGGTTTCGGCATCCGAGAAATCGACATTTTCCAGCATGCCTGGACAATGTTGGACATATTTTCTCGAAAGCTGAGTTGTTGAAGGACATATTTTGTCTGAGATCCTTTCTTCATTTTCGAAAATGTTGCCCAGCAGCCGAGTGGAGGATTCTCAGATGAACCAGCAAAGATTGGAAGCACAGAACATCATAAATTGATCACAAAACATCAGAAAACCACCATTTTATGGGAGATTTTTCCCCTGTTTTTCATGGGGTTTTCCCACTACTTTTTGTGTATCACCCCATTTTTATCGTAACTGGTCAGCAACTGAGGCTAGTAGGGACTCACTGGGCCGTGAACCGAACCACGCCGAAACCAGGAGCCGGAACCGCCATCATCGGATCCACAACAAGCCTACTTTGATCAGGCCGTGGGTTTGGGCTGGACATTTTCAGGGAAGAAACTGCGACATCATTTGGTAAAAATTCCCATTGAAAAAGGCAACCGAAAAGATAGAACATGATAGAAACTTGGCAGATTTTTGGGGCAAATATGAGGAACACATCATCTTTTTGGCATCCTGGAAATAGGTTTCGATCTTTTTGGGGGTTGGAAGATCTCGAACTGAAAAATTATCATGAATACCTGAAATATGTCCAGTTGACAAAAATAATGGGCACCCAGAAAAAAATCAGCATATCTTTGGTTCATACCTTATTTTCAGAGAATCCCAGATGGAGGACCTAGATTTTCATCCAGGTCCGAAGCGTGGGATTTGTCAGAATGATGACCCGAAGCCTGGTGTCTGGCCCTGGGCCCTCAAAGAAACACTATCCAGTCATCCAGTCCCAATTGTTTGGCTACTGGGGTCAAGAATTTGGAGCTACACTATCTCCGGATCCTTCCTTTTCAGATATCATGAGCCAGCTGATGTTAGGAATGGTTGATGCCCAAAGATGATTTTCATAGTGACAGAGGTGGCTCAGTGAATCCAACTCAGGATGCGGCGGATTCAATGGTCTGCGGCTCAAGTGGTAGCTGAAATCGGGTCGCAGACATTTCCCCATCCAAAAATGATGAAGCAAAAGACACCCGAAACCCTGATGATGTGATGTGACATCCACGTTGGTTTTACCGTGTTTATCCATGTTTTACCATTCCTGCATCCACATTTTGGTGGCAACATCCATATTTTGGTGGCAAACAGCGCCTGTTTGGCATCCCATGCCATCGAAGCCCAGGATGACGAAGACCAGGGTGTTTCGAGCCAAAACAGTGAGGCGCGGACATCCGAGATGGAGAAATGGAAGGACCAGTTCACCAGTATGGGGGTTTCCTAAAATCCCTACGTAGGCCCTACGATTAACGGTTATATAATAATGGTTAGTAAATATGTTAATAATGGTTTTTCTATTGATTGATAATGGACTTAATCGATGTAGTATTGGGGGTACCCACAAATCATCCAGTCGTCATGGATGACCAAAGATTTCCGTATTGAAACCTATGGTTTCCGGGATCTCCCATTTTAAGAACCTCCCGAGAATGCGCAACCCTCAAAGAGATGAAAAGCCACGATCTCCAGGTTTCCGACTTTTCGGCATCGACCTTTGGGGGCGTTGCTGATGTAAGCCTCAATTTGAGGTGCAGAAAAGATCAGAGTCTAGGCCACTCAAGTTGTGGAATCACTTTTTTTACGAAATTCCACAGTTTTTTTTTTTGGCTTACTATAATCCCAAAGAATCGGTCCTGTTTGTAGGGAGCCTTTGCACCCCTAAAGGGCGCTTTTTTGCCGTGGACACCATTGCCGCAGGAGTTTCATCGGAATGTGGCCCCAAAAAAGAACAATCTCATGGGCGTGCTCAATCTGTTGAAGGCGCCTGGGGTCCAGGGTAGGGAGGTAGACAAAGGCGCTGCAATTTTTTGGGGACTTTGGTGCGAAAAAATGGGAAGATCACCGTAGAGTACAACGCAGAAATGATGGGTTTTCTCGGCGTGACAGGACGGGCGATCCAATTGTGAGCCAGCTGAGGAGACTGTTTTTTTTGGGCTTTTTGGGACCATAAAATTATGGACTTTTTGGGGGATCAAAAAATCTTAAGCTACTCAGCTACTCCTAAAACTCCATTTCTGGAGGTTCTGATGAATAGGGGTTCATTTGGGTTTGAGGTGCCTGCAGCCAGTGTTTTGCGGATTTGAGACGTGGCTGACAGTGGCACCTAAACAACTCTCAGAGGGATGACGAACCACGTTTTTTTCTGGACCTTTCCATGGCAAGTGGCTCGGAACATAGAGGTTTTACCCTGAGTTAAACATATAGATAGTTGAAAAGCCACCATGAACGTAGATCATGTTCCGGGATTCCGGGAACCAGGAGTTCTTCCACATCTTTTTGTTTTCCACTAGAATTCAGAGAAATTTGAGGCCTCAAAGAGTTTCATGGCGCCATCCAATCCGCTGATAATGAGCATTTTTATGAGCAGAAATATCCTCCACCTTCAGACCCATAGCCATCGTGAAATCCCAACATAGGAGAAATGGTATCGATAAGATCCAGTTCTTCATTTGATACCCTCGGTTGTTGTCTTTTAGGTATGGAAAATCACCATTTGATAAGTAAACCAAGTAAAGCATGGAACTCCATAGGCCACTCCATAGGCCATTGTCATCCATTTTTCATGGCGATGTCGAACATTTCGGGAGGGCAAGTCATCAATATCCCATTCATATCCCATGAATATTCCATTCATATCCTCATTATGCCACCATTTAGTCACGCGTTTCTTTCAAAGTGGGTCACCTGGCTAGGATGAGGACCAAGGACATGTCACCAGCTGCTTGGTTTGGTGAGATGTGGTGAGAAAAACCTCCAGGATGCCTTGGAGGGGTCAAGTTCCTCAGGTTCTGAGTTGGTTTGTTGAGCGGCCTTGACGGCAAACGATGCCATGGATTGATTCAGTAATGGTACAAAAACGCTGGCGCTGGAGCATACCAGTGATCAGTATTCAGCCTACACAATTCTTTAGGCAGTTCTGCTGTTGAGTTGGTCAGAGAGTTGGAACAGCAGTGTCAAGCCCGATTTCTCCTGGTTGATCATGAGGGGGTCCCCAAGTAGTGATTTCATCAGCTACTACATGAAGACTTGAGATTCATTATATTCATGTGACAATCAGTGACACTAGTGGTGCTATGGGATGTAATAGATATGTAATGTGCATAATCTTGGTAAAACATAAGAACATCACCACCTGGAATCATGGTTGGGATTAGGGGTGCGCAAATTTAAGATTAATGAATTGTTATATATTGATTACTACATGTAATATATTATATATGCATATACTCGATTGATGTTGGTCATATCCACATGTTTACTGCCACAACATAACTGCTTTAGTTCGGTTCACAGCCTGTGAAATCCAACATCTGCGGTTGAAATTCCTCATTTGCTGGGTTAAGTGTATAGCAACCCCAAAGACATGGAGGAAAGTTGTAACTCTGATGTGAAATAGGTGATAAAGTTGACACTTACTATCTTCTTGAGGGGTTGCTGTATCCTAATTTTCAATGAGTAAATCAACATTTTGATCGGTCAAATCCCAATCTTCCATCATTTTTCCATGGTCAATCCAAGATTTTTAATGGTTCAACTGGTGAAAAACCACCATTTGTTCACCATGTTTATTGTTCTTCACCATTTTTCCATGGTAAACCGATCTAGGGATTTCCAGCATTTTTCGATGGCAAACAAATCTCGACACATCACTTAGGCTCTGATGCCGCTGCGTCGGATGTTGGGGCTCACGGTTGGTTGCGGGATGGATGGTGAAACAACAGGGGGTGACACATGGTGGATTCACCATGACTTGGTGTATGAACAATGGTGGTTTTTCACCATGAAAACTGGGGCAGATTTTGGTGCGAAAAAGCATCTCTGGATGGTGAAAAACATGGTGGTTTCAGTGTCAAAATTCGGGAAGAATGGTGATTTAAGCATGATGGATGAAGTATCAAACATGAGGAAAGATGGTGGTTTAAGTGTTAAGAATAGGGAATACTGGGGATGTTACCCATGAATTATTGTTATATTAATATATGAGTGTGAGTCTGTCTGAAAATGGGGTACACCCCAACATTGGCTGTTGTAATCGGTAACATGATCATCACTCAGTCGATGGAATGGGGTATACTATTTTCAAACAAACACATATCAGATTATTTGTAGAATATAGGAAAAATAGAAAGGTGGTTGAATTACGATTGGTAGTGGATCTTAAACAAGGGGCATACTTGTCACAACTTACAAGCCAGGCTTACAACGGGTATAACCAACCCTGGTGTAGTGTTTTTTCTAGCAATGGTTAACAGCAATGGTTAATATCAATGGTTGTTTATGACAGCAACCAATTGTGGCAATGGTTCTGGGTGAATTCGACATCACCATCGAGGAGGTTTCAGGTGCTGTGATGACAGTTGATAGAAAATATTGATAGAAAATGTCGAAACACCTCCGGGCCCTGGGTGTTTCTTGAAATGATCCAATCTTACCCATGCATGAGATGCTTCAAAGTGGTCAACTGGGATTCAGCCGCCACAAATCAGGCATGGGGAGGTGCACACTGGGGAAATATGAGAGGGTCAAGGTCCAAAAACCCAAAGATTAGAAGGCCTCTGTATCCGAAAATCCATGATTCCAGCATTCCAACAACCTTATTCTATGTTGAACACTCCATAAAGTCTTAGGGGGATTTCTGCAGGTTAAATGCTGGACACTTGCTTTTTGTCCATCCAGATATGACGCTGGGATAGCCGACCCAATACTGATGGCAGCTGAACGGTTGATTTTTCTTCCACCCGTTGGTGTCAAACGTTTTTTCCATAAAAGCCCCTTGATGATTGGAATGATTGGACCCATTTCTTGATAATCCCAGTAATTTCACAGAAATCTTGATGAATTTTTTGAAAGATCTCATTCCAAAGGTCCATTCCTACATCCAAATTATAATTGGTCGCGAGGAGCAGTTGGCCCCCATCTCCAAGCCCTGGGAATTTGATGGCACGAACAAACGGAAATTCAAGCTGACCACCAAGCAGCTGAGACGGATGTTTAGCCCCAGGACCGGGATGCCTGGGATAGGACTTTCGATGAGATTTGATCGGATCTGACATGTTTTTTTGGTTTTCTGGGCTGCAAAAAAAAGGCATCTGCTGGAAATGATGTTTTTTTAAATTTTCAGGATACCAAGCCGGGCCCACAGCTCTTTTTTTTCGTATACCCGGGGCTTTGGCCCAGGCTCATGTTTTTCATCCCATTGTATCCCCATGATATTCCCAGTTCTGGCAGTGTGTCAAAACCAATAGTACCCCTTTTTTGTTCACATCAAAATAGCTGGGATTTATGGTGAATAACCCACTAAAAATGGTATAGGTATTGATCCATAGCCATATCCATAATGTGTATTGAAGATACCCAGTACAGCTGGATTAGACATGTTGGATTTTCCGTCTCTCATGATTCCTGGCTCCTGCACATCCAAGCCGTTCCCCGTGTTTGCAACGGGTTACGTTGCATATCTTCCAGAATTAGTGCATGGTTTCTTGTGAATTTTCCGTCTCAAATCCTAGAATTGGATGGGTTCAAAGTTCAACTGGAATCCCCATATATCCCCATATCCTTGGTAAAAAACCCCATATCCTTGGTAAAAACCATGTAAAAACCATGGCTTCAACATTTTTCCATATTTTTCCTTTTGTTTCATCAGGAAATATCAATCCCTTGGTGCCAGGAAGCTCTCTGGGCACAACGCCACCAGCTCCCGCCGGAGCACAGCTCGAGCTTCCGACGAGCCGTGAGCTCAGTTTTTTGGGGGTTCCATGGATGAGAACGGGGACTGGGGGTCCCCTATGACTCAGGAAGCGTCCATTTTATATCCATTTGTAATGGGTAAATCCACTATAAATGGATATAAATGGCCATTTTCAATAGCGAACTGTTAGTTTACCAGAGGGTATCAAACAGAAAAATGTGTTGATTTCCGAAATGTCCGATTTGTGGGTACCCCTTGCATCATCCAGTCATCAACCATGACTTCGTATAGGTCAACAACCTGCAGTTGACGACTGGGGCTCCCTCATTGGTTTCCGCCATGCACGAGAAACCATTTAAGTGCTGGGAATTGCTCGCCATGGTTTGATTTCCAGAGGGCATGGTATGCCCTTGGGCATGTTCATTCACAACTCTTTGTGCATTTGTGTTTTACATTTCCCTTGCAATGTTCACTTTTCACCTCTGAGCCATTTCACGTTTGATTTTTAGATGAGTTGTGGATTTATTTTCAGAAAATGATCGGAAAACACGGTCAATACAGGGTGAACATTTCAAAGCATTTAGTGGTAAACTATGGTAAAGTCCCATGAAATTCACGTGACATGAGGGGAACAAAACAAAAAAATGGGTTCGCTGTGGGTCTTGTCATCTCTAGGTTGACAGAGGACTTTGACCACGAAGAGCTAAGTTCCTTCACCAGTGAGGTGAAAGGGTGCGGGGGGCTGGAATAAGGGATATGATTGATATGATATAACTAATACTAGCTATAGTTAATGGGTTTATGGTGAGAGAGATGTATATACTGTATATATATAGTTTATATACAATGATAAATAGTTACTAACTATGGTTTTGAACTATGTTTACAAACTAATGTGGGCAAGACTGGCTGCCACAAAACAACTACCATGAATGGGGATGGTTGGAATCCCATCCATGCCACCCATAAACATGGTGACGGAATGGGGATGCTGACTATGGCAGCTGGTGGCATCATGGGATCTCATGGGGATATTCTGAGGATCATCCGGGTAAATGACGTCAGGACGTCACTCGGACGTCGGGCAAATGATTGGTGAATGTAAGGAGAACTATCCCAGAAGAAGGCCGAACTTTTCAAGTAGGTGAGTGATTGTAATTTCAGCCAGAATGGTGATCGGGGATGACTATATGATGATATATCATAGGGATATTGCTGTACTGTGCATATATACGTATATAGTTATATAAATAACACCAAGCAACTAGAGATTCGGTGTACTATAATGACCCAACAAGAACTAGAAACACTTTTGTTGACATTCTTTAAGCATTTTGTTGGGCTGGGAAACTTGAGTATACTGTATAACGAACCCCAAAATAGGGGTCTGGCTAGAAAAAACGATTTAACGCGGACTCAACATTTAAGGACCCATAGAATCCCTTTGTTTAGAAACACCATATGTTTCCTTACGAAAGTGGAGATAGTAATTCTTTTTTATCCTCCATTTCGAGCAATTTCGAGCAAGCAACATTTGTAGGATTTGACTACCATGCCATGTGGATTTAACAACATATTCTCATGTGTCTATCTTGGACCAACAGTGTGTACCCTAAACGACTCTTGCCATTTGATGCATTTTCTTGCCATTTGATACATTTTTTTTTGCAGAAAGCTTAGGGCAAAGAAGAGTTTGTGTTGAAACGGTCAACATCACATCGCTGCTAATGATCGCTCCAACTTTTCTTTCTGCCGTAGGGTTGTCTGAAGGGCCGTGTCTGGCAGGACAACGACGAGTGGATAGAAGAGGCCCTTCTGCTGAAACCGTGGGGGCATCAGGATTATCCTCAACTTTGGGTAATCCATGGCAATCCCATCCCCCTGTTAGGAAAAACACTCCCAGTATCAACCATGATCCAATGCAGGGAATGACATACTTGGGGCCATACAATGGGGGGATAGGATTTCCATCCCTCCAAGATAATGACCCTTTCATGAGTTGCAGTTGTACATTGGAAGACTACCTTCCTCTCAACACGTGGTTCGAAAAAGGTCCCCCGCTGTTCGGGGGGATGGTCATATTCTCCCGAGTTCTGACACCACGCTGGGAATCCTTGTGCAAAGGGGCAGCCAGATTCTTGAGCAATTTTTCCATGGTTGGCAGTCTCAGATCCGCATTTTGGACTGGGAAACTTGTCGATTTTCAGTTGAAACTAGTGCATTTCACCTTTAAACTTGGGGACATTGGTCGATTTTCACGTGGCGAACGTTCACATGTCGCTCCGTGGCCGCCAGTTCGTTCAAGCACCTGAACGACGAGATTCCTGGAAGGCTCCTGGTAGCCTTGAGGAGCAAAGACTTCTCAGGGTCACGAATGATGACCTCCAGGACCATGGGATGAACCTACGGGAACTGGATGGCCCTGGATGGCTGTGATTTTCACCAACATATTCCATCCCAAACATTCCCTATATATAAAGAGGCTCAACGGTCTGTTGTAAGGTTTTGTTCGGGCCCTGATAGAAAAACAACTTGGTTGTTCACCCTATAAACTTGAGAAGCCAGGAGGAAAAACTGCATGGCTCGTGCACGTTAGCATGAACATGCATGAACTGTCAGAGACAGGACTAGTCCAAGCAACAATCTAACACCAACAAACAGGGTAGGTGTTGTGTGTGAGGATATGCTTGCGGGTCACATTTGCCTTTTTGACATGATACCGAGGATACAATGGACCCCAAAAAAGCATTGACATATGGGGAAGATAACACTCTCGAATATTTATAGCTTTTTGGTGAGAGGGCCTGGCCCAAAGTCAGGGAATTTCACCAAATATCCAGAGGGAATCAGCACCCTTCAATCATTTGTTTTGGCTCCAAGATCCCTTAAAACAGCAACATTTTGAGTGATTTTTCCCAGCCAATCCAGCCCAGACCTGCAGGAAGCGTGTCTACGAGGTGACCTGGGATTAGTCAAGCGGCTGATTGCGGCAAATGCCTCTGTTACTCGGAAAAAGATGGGTGTGGGGCGATGAATTCACTTTTTGAAGCTCCTTAAAAGATGGAATTGTGTAAAATGCGATGACAATTGTGGTCAATTGAAAAAAATCCGTTTTTTTTTTTTTTTTCTAGGCTGCTATATATACCCTTAACATGAGTTGATCTCGGGAAGGCTAAGACCTTGGAGCTACATTTTTATGGCCAGGGGATGCCATGCTGCGTGAAAAGAGTCATGGGATAGCCCGAAGTGGCTGAAAGAGCCGGGAGTTCTTTCTGGTGAGAAAAAGGGCTTCAAGGAATCTTCTGAAGCCCCAATTTGTCGCATTTTGAACTTGATTTGGTCAGCTCTTCAAATGTTCAGTACCAGCAACGGACTTTCGCCTGTACAATTGTAGACCCCTCTTGTGATCAAACCGGGCAACGAGAATATTGTCCATTTATACATAACTCATCAATACTCATCATAAATTAAAAATGACAGATGCACATCTATTCTTCCAACCGCGAATTCTCTTGCCATGTTTTTCCTTGTTTTCCTTTCACCTTGCCGGTTTACCAGAGGGCATATCCCAAGTAAAATCAATGTGAATTCCTTGATGCTTGAAATCCGGTTTTATTTGGTGGCGAAATCTCAAGTTTAATGTTTGATTGGTGTTCCCTGAACTTTCGTTGCTAGGTCAATGCCCCGATGCGTCCACAAGATGCGAAGGAGTTTATGACCCTGCGGGGCGCCTCGTGAAGGGAGCCTTTGGGGATGGGGAGCTCCATTTTTGGTTGTTGAAAACAGCCTGGGTATGGCCTGGCTGTTTGTTTTGGGGTCGACAAAATGTGGGTTTTTCCATATTTTTTCGGTCTGAGGTTGCACGTCTTGGCCAGGAAGCCGCATATGTGTCAATCTCAGCCCGGGCAGATCCCAGGAAACTTGTGATTTTTTCACCCAGGATTGCGAAGCCATGCGTTGCTGAAAATCACGGAGGAAAGCACGACCTCAGGCAGAATTGCAGCAGCATCATTGCCGAGATGGTGAGAAACAAGGCAAATCTCAACGTCAGGAGCGCTGCTGGTTGCAGGTGCTCTGTTGACAAGGCAAATCTCGGTGTTAAAGCATCGTTCCGCCTCAAAATCATCACTTCTGATGACGGCAGAAAATTGATGAACGCGATGGATGTCAGCCCTAAAACAACATACTTTCATGGCTTCTATTTTCGTCGCTTTTTTTATTCTGGTCGGTCGGACCGGTGGGATAAAATTCTTTCCCAAAGGAGCAGCTTTGGCACCACACCTCTGAGTCTGGCCTGCCATGCCAAGCACGTGGAAGCGGTGGAGGCTCCAACAACTTTCGGAGGGAGGCGGTGTGGAGCCATGGCCATTTTCAGCCAAGGAGCTATAGCAAGAGGTAATCTTAACCACATGATGGACAACTTATTCATCAAAATACAGGATCGAAAACCAAAGTTAACAACCACTCAAAAAAAAAGTGTGGTCCCGAAAAGGGTGGAGAATTGAAATTTCTCGACTGAAGTATAGAAGGGACATTTTCCAGTAAGCTGGCAAGACCAACTGCTATATCATTTTGGGGCCTCAAAAATCATGAACTGCCTATGGTCTCGCCATGGGGAAATCCATTGCAAAGAATCATCTTTATGGATCTTTATGGAGACATTACCAGGTTAGATTGGGCAAATTTTAGCAGAGTTGAATTTTTTATTGCCCATAGTGAAACTGTGTTTTTTTCGTTTGGCACGCCGTGAAACCACTTGGAACGGAGGTGCTACTGAGAGCAAAGGCCAGTGCTGAACCTGTGGATGACTTCGGGCGGAAGGTTGGGGTGGTGAGTCCCGTTGTTTTTTTTTTTGAGTCGGGGATGGGTCTAAAGCCTATAAAAACATGGAGGTCTCAATGGAAAAATCATCTCTAAATGCTGGGAGGATGGGATTGATGGGAAACGGAGATTGGGAAGATCTTCCCAGCTGGGACGATCACCCCCACTGGATCTTGGATTTCGACCATTTTTCAGGGAAATTCATGGCCGAAATCCAAGAGCGTGCATCAATCATTTTCCCGAACATATCGTGAGTTTCAGTACCATATTGCCATATTCTCCATGAAAATCACATGGAAATACCATGAAAGTACCATAACAATCACAAAAAATAATCCTCTCACCATGGCTAATCCTCTCAAATCCGCCTTGTTGATCTGTTGATCCTAAATCATATCATTTATTTACACTCCAAATCTCATGTTTGCATGCCATGATGTCATAGCAGCCATCTGTTCGCCATCTGTTCGCTTTCCAGGCGCCGCTCTATGCCATTTTGCCTCCCTGGGATGGTTCTTTGGTGGACAACACCGAGGAGGCGACCAAAATCGCGATTTCGAAGTGGTGGTGACTGGAACCATCGAATTTTATGACTTTCCGAAATCCATTGGGAATTTCATCATCCCAACTGACGAACTCCATGAACTGACGAACTCCATGATTTTTCAGAGGTTGAAACCACCGATTTCGAAGTGATAGTTTAACGAGTGAACCAGATGATAAGAAAGCGTACCTGGAGCAAATGTGGCGGTACGGATGTTGGTTTGGTTTCAGGTAGATTTCCTATTCATTTCCCAGATCAAATTGGTTAATACTGGTTTAGAATGGTTTCGAACTTTAGTAATCTTTTTCGTGATTTTCATGTGATTTCTTAGTGATTGATCGTGCACATGTTTATTTGCCTGTCAACCAACATTAAGCCCGATTTGATTCCACTGTGAGTCTTAATCATCCCCTTTTTAGATGGGTGTCTGCCCATTCAATCCTGACACGGGTTGGTACAAGGTTTCATCAGGATTTAACGAAGCAATCATCGGGATGTAATAGTGATACAATGGTGATGTCATGTGGATGCAATGGGGATATTTGAGTATATTTGAGTCATATCCATGATTTTCTCATTTTTTTTCCAGGTGGTGCCCCACTCTAAAAGTCAGCTAAGTTGGTTCAAACATATTTAGCTTAACTAGGATTTATGGCAGATTTATGGCAGAAGTCTCGAGCTACTGAATGGGTCCATGGGTCAAACCCCCAAATCTCTGGCGATTTTCCCATCAAGGCCCGCCTTTTTTAGATCGGTCACCGATGATGCTGTTCCCAAACGGATCACTGAATCGTCACTGCCATTGTTTCGAAGCTTTGGTAAACGTTGACAGTTTGCGAACTGGAAAGATCCACCATGTTTTTAATGGGTAAATCTCCAGGATTTGGGCCATTTTCCAGTTCGCAAACTGTGAATGTCATTATAACATTCAGAAAGTTCGTTGATTTACCCAGCTATAAATGGTGGATCTTTCCATAGAAATTGTTGATTTACCAGAGGCTAACTGGCACATCTCATGGGATCAAAGCTGTCCCGTTGCGGAATCGCCAGAACCTCACGGTGAAGACCGTGCAATTGTTGGCACGCGCACGTCAGGGCCCGGGGATGGCAGCTTCTGCTGGATTTCCAAAATGGATGGTTTATATATGTTTATATTGGAGAATCCTATGAAAATTGCTCATTTGGGGGTACTATTTTCGGAAACCCTCATTTGTTGCGTTGTTTTTTCCACTTGAAGAACAAGGACAGTTTGGGTATTGACTTGAGCCAGGCTGGGCAGAACACTCGCAACGGATCATCGATGTTCATCCGGTATAAATATGGAAATTCCACCATGAATACCCTGAAATATTCAGCACACCCCAAATGGTATGTTGTTTTTTCCTCGTTTTTTCCTGAATGTGTCGCGAAGGATTCTCATTTTACTTTGGGGGTCTGGGGAAGCACCTCATTGTCGGAGCACTTTTGGACGTTGAGCTGTTGAAAAAGTGTACGCTGCCGCATTTCGAAATGTACAAAACACCAGCTCCGGAGCACTTTTGGACGTTGATGTTGAAAAAGTCCACGCCGTTGTGGCGCGAAGCATATTTCGAAGTCAAAATGTACAAACCATGTACAAACACACCATTCCCGGAGCACTTTGGGAAGTTGAGATGTCAAAAAAGTGTATGTCGATGTGGTGCGAGGCACATTTCCAGGTCAACATGGAAAAAACACATGTTCGGACCACTTTTGGACATTCAACCGCACCACACCACACAACCACAACCACAACCACAACAACAACAGCAACAACAGCAACAGCAACAGCTAACAGCTTCAAGTACCACTGCGCTACACTACACTACAACTACAATTACACAACAACTACAACTACACTGCGCTACACTACTTGCAGCACAGTACACTGCGCTACACTACACTACGCTACACTACAATTACAACTACAACTACAGCTACACTACACTCCATTGTGCTACACTACCACAACAACAACAACTAGTATTGCTACTACTACTACTGCTGCTGCTGCTGCTACTGCGGCTGCTACTGCTACTGCTACTGCTACTACTACTACTACAACAACAACAACTACTAATACAGACACGGCTACTGATACAGACACAACTACAACTACCAGTACAAGAACCATTACAACAACCATTACAACTACCACTGCAGCTACCACTACAACTACCACTAGAACTGCCACTAGAACTACCACTAGAACTACCACTAGAACTACCACTAGAACTACAGCTGCCACTGCAACTACCACTACAACTACCACGGCAACTACCACGGCAACTACCACGACAAGTACCACTACAACTACCGCTACATTACATTGCAGCTATAGCAACAACAATAAGAACTGCAGCAGCAACTACAACTACGACAACAACAACGACAACTACTGCAACTACAGCTGCAACTACGATTACAACGACCACAACAACTACAACTACACCACACCACACTACACTACCCTACGCTACCGCTGCCACTACACCACACTACAACTAGAACTACAACTGCCACTGCAACTGCAACTGCAGCTACGCTACACTACAGCTTAACTACATTACACCACATTGCACTACATTACGGTACACTAGAAGTACCAGTACCATTGTCACTACCACTGCCACTGCCACTGAAACTGCACTACGCTACGCTACACTACGCTACACTACACTACACCACACTCCACCACAAACTAGAACTAGAACTAAAAGTACAACTACATCCGCTACTACAACTACAAGAGCAACTACCACTACCACTACAGCTACAGCTGCATGTACAGCTACAACCGCAACTGCCACTACACTTCACTACGCTACACAAGGCTACAGCTACACTACACTACAGCTACAACTACAACTACAGTACGCTACACCACACTACATCAAGCTGTTGTGGGTAAGGTGACCAATGCAACCACTCGAAATAGCACAGCTCCAACAACCTTCGGTCCATTAGTGGATTCGCACTGCCATCCATGCATCACAACAACTCACCTCTCGTATAGTTTCCTCTCTCTGGAACTTCCGCCACCACCTTGTGCAGCACTACACACTACATCCCCTTTCAGCATTGTCTTCGCACTCCACACTCTGCACCCCACCCCGTTCCACACTCCACAGTCTACACTGGTACTGTAACAAGGGGAAGAATGTACAAAATTGTTGAAATAACCTGGTTCACAAGCGTGTTTCACGTGACAGCATTCGGGTTCGTTGCTTGCTTGTTTTGTATTATGGGGATGGGAATAGATCTTTTTCCGAACGCATCAGGGAATTCGATAGTTTTATGAAGCAGTCTACCTGGGTGTGTCATCATTGTTCCCATCCATAGCAGGGCTCGCCCAGGCACCAATTTGGATGATGGTGGCACACATGCACCTATAGTGGAAGCAGTGTCACATCCTCAGGGGTGGCGCAGCTGTGTTGCAACGTCTTGGAAAACCGTGTGTAGCTAAGGGCACCCAAGGATAGCGAAGGAATGGATGCTTTGGTGGTCCGAACAGTTTGGAATCTGAGCTCAGCACTGGAACCCAATGGGTGAAATGTTCCACCCTTAGAGTCACAGATCCTGCAAGGTTTCTTTGGACAAATTTGATACGAGATACGGACAGATATGTTGGTTTCTCAGCAATATGGACCCTGAAATGAAATATGAAGTACTGTACCCCTTAAATCGCACCTCTGGTTGATTTTCAGCTAGAGACAACTACGCACATGACGCCCTGCAAGCAGACTCCGTAGCGATTTCCCACAGCTCTTCGGCCATGTCGAAAGCGCTGGAGCGTGTGCAAAATGCCTTGAAGGCGGACGAGCAGAGACACGCTGTCCGATTGAAAGTCGGTGCCAAGGCCGTGGGATGTGTCGGATATGTGGGGTATACCCCCAATATAGCACTTAAATATACAGAAAATGCCGATAAACCATTGGATTTAGAGGTACCTGAGGTACCCAATCTCCCTATCTTTAGACAAAACCAAATATGAATTTGATGTGGATCTAATAGCAAACGATATACAGTATACCCAATCCCTGGCCATTTTGTTGTAAACCAAACGCTCAACTGGGAATATGATCGGATTTAACAATGGGAAATCCAGATTTTCAATGGAAAAATCATCGACGTGTCAGGGATTTCCATTGCCACGTGAGATTTTCGGACAGGGTCTGCCCAGGGAGGGTGGAAGTAGGAGAGACTCACAAAGTTTTGTTTTTTTTCAATGGATGTGACAGAGAGGCCATTCACAACTTGTCTGGTTGGTGGTTTGGAACATTTTTTATTTTTCCATTCAGTTGGGAATTTCATCATCCCAACTGACTTTCACTCCATCATTTTTCAGAGGGGTAGGTCAACCACCAACCAGTTGTCCGCCATTTCTCATCCATTTCCACTTCCAAAGACCATCCCAGAGACAAATCAGCAAGATGTGCAGCCCCATCCCCTCCTCACATTCTCAGATTAGTGGTGCCCAGCTGGATCAGCTCTACATCCCGTTTTTTTTGTGCGAAAAAAACATAATTTTTTGCTGGTGATTTGTTCTAAAAGAGCACCAGCTCTTTTTGAAAAAATGCCAGGTGGATAGCCGCAACCTGGGTTTGCTACTGGATGATTTGGGCGATTTTCGTCCTGATGTGAAGAGGGGTGAGTTCAAAAAGATGGTCCACCGCATGTTGGTCGTCAATCGGTGCCTCTGCTTGAAATTTACCGCGTGAAATCAACCATGAAACCGCAGATATCGGAGATTTTTCACTGGAATTTCAGCATGAAAAATCTGGGGACTGGGAATGATCCATCTGGATTTTCATGGACATCACGAGACATTTTCCGGAGCGGAATCATGGCGAATGCCCAGGAGAATCAGTGGAGATGTTGGAAGATTGCGATTGTCATGAGATACATCTGGCATCATCTGGCAATCTAAGTATTTAGCTATGGAAAAGCACATGTGTAAATATTGTAAATCATCTAGAAACGGGCCACTTTTCATCGCCATCTTAGATTACTAGAGGGTAGTAAGATCATCCCCAAAATATTGAAACAAGAGGATGATACCCCTTAAACTTTCGTATTTCCCCACCTGCCAGGTGAGGGTTGTTAGATTTTATCTAAGTTGCCTCCTCCTCCTCCTCCTCTCCTCCTCTCCTCCTCCTCTCGTCGTCCTCCTCCTCTCGTTGTCCTCCTCCTCTCGTTGTCCTCCTCGTCTCGTTGTCCTCCTCGTCCTCCTGCTCAACTGCGACTCGCGATCCACAGTGTTCGCTGCCGGACCTCAACCACGACCATCCACGCCCAGTGTTCCCTGCCGGACCTCAACCACGACCATCCACGCCCAGTGTTCCCTGCCGGACCTCAACCACGACCATCCCCGCCCAGTGTTCCCTGCCGGACCTCAACCACGACCATCCACGCCCAGTGTTCCCTGCCGGACCTCAACCGCGAGTATCCACGCCAAGTGTTCCCTGCCGGACCTCATGTAGGAAGATATGGGACAAAGAATGTGCAGAAGAAAGTTAGAAAGAATGTCAGAAAGAATGTCAGAAGATATGCCAGAAGATATGCCAGAAGATAGAATGCCAAATAGAATGCCAGATAGAATGCCAGAAGATATGTCAGAATATATGCCAGAAGATATGCCAGATAGAATGCCAGATAGAATGCCAGAAGATTTGCCAGATAGAATGCCAGAAAATATGCCAGAAGATATGCCAGATAGATATGCCAGAAGATATGCCAGAAGATATGCCAGAAGATATGCCAGATATAATGCCAGAAGATATGTCAGATATATGCCAGAAGATATGCCAGATAGAATGCCAGATAGAATCCAGAATATGCAGATAGCCAGAAGATATGCCAGATAGAATGCCAGAAGATAGATAGAATGCCAGAAGATATGCCAGATGCCAGAAGATATGCCAGAAGATAGCCAGAAGAATGCCAGAAGATATGTCAGAATATATGCCAGAAGATATGTCAGATAGAATGCCAGAAGATATGCCAGAATATATGCCAGAAGATATGCCAGATAGAATGCCAGATAGAATGCCAGAAGATATGTCAGATAGAATTCCAGAAGATATGCCAGATAGAATGCCAGAAGATTTGCCAGATAGAATGCCAGAAGATATGCCAGAAGATATGCCAGAAGATATGCCAGAAGATATGCCAGATAGAATGCTAGATAGAATGCCAGAAGATATGTCAGAATATATGCCAGAAGATATGCCAGAAGATATGTCAGATAGAACGCCAGAAGATATGCCAGATGAATGCCAGAAGAATTTGCCAGATAGAATGCCAGATTGGAATGCCAGAAGCTATGTCAGATAGAATCCAGATTGAATGCCAGAAGATTTTGCCAGATAGAATGCCAGAAAATATGCCAGAATATATGTCAGATAGAATGCCATAGATATGCCAGATAGATATGCCAGATAGAATGCCAGATTGAATGCCAGAAGATATGTCAGATAGAGTGCCAGAAGATATGCCAGAAGATATGCCAGAAGATATGCCAGATCATATGCCAGAAGATATGCCAGATAGAATGCCAAATAGAATGTCAGAAGATATGTCAGATAGAATGCCAGAAGATTTGCCAGTAAGAAAATGTATAAATGTCATGGTGGGGATCACACGAAGTAAAGTAATTTTAGATGTCTTTAAACCACCAACCAGATGACAGTTGCTTGGGGCCCCGGCGAATTCTTCTTTTTCATGAGACCCCAACAATCAGAACAGCCTGCACAAATCAGTGGACAGGAAGACCCCAAGATTTGATGGGAAAAAATGATGGTTTCAACCAGCTATCCCGTTATCCCTATTTTTTCCTTCAACCCTTATCCTCGTAAGGTTTTCATGCGCAGAAGTTTGAGGTCTTTGAAGGTAGGAGTCAAGCGCAGCAACTTGAAGGAATGGCACGGGCTCAGCAAGTTCAGGTCGCGCACGGGGAAAGCGACCTGTGATCGGGATGAGTGCAGGGCAAGAAATATGGGAATATCATGGGGGTACAATTGGGATGGACTAGAATGGGACACAATGGGTATATATCTGACAATTCTGGTCCAATCTTGGCTGAGTAGTTGCTAACGCCGTGGCCGGTGGCCTGTGCGTTTTGGGTGATTGTCGTGATTTCTATAAATATAAATATGTTTATATATTTATATATATATATATACATATACATACGGGGTGGGTTGGGGTGGGGGGGAGATGTTAACGTTCTCACGACCGCGTCATTGATGCTACGTTGACAACATATTGAAGTAACTTGTATATATATATATATTATGGTGGGTTGCGGTGGGGTGGGAAGATGTTCACGTTCTTACGGCCACGTCCTTGATGCTACGTTGATAACATGTTTAAGTAACTTGTATATATATATATATAGACAAATACATAAATAAATAAAAAATAACTATATATATAATTATATATATATGGGTGGGGTTGGGGTGGGGTGGGAGGGCATGTTTGCGTTCTTACGACCACGTCGTTGATGCTACGTTGATAACATGTTGAAGTAACTTGTATGTATGTATATATATATGGGGTGGGTTGCGGTGGGGTGGGGGGGATGTTAACGTTCTTATGACCACGGCCTTGAATGCTACGTTGACAACATGTTGAGGTAACTTGGAAGACGCTCTTGATGCTAGGTTGACAACATGTTGAAGTAACTTGAAGACGCTCTTGATGGTACGTTGATGACATTTTGAAGTAACTTGGAAGACGCTCTTGATGGTATGTTGATAACATGTTGAAGTAACTTGGAAGATGGTACGTTGATGACATTTTGAAGTAACTTGGAAGATGCTCTTGATGGTATGTTGATGACATTTTGAAGTAACTTGGAAGACGCTCTTGATGGTATGTTGATAACATGTTGAAGTAGCTTGGAAGACGCTTTTGATGCTACGTTGATAGCATGTATTTATATGCCTGAAAAGGTGGCTTCCAAGGCAGTTGATCTTTTCAGAAAAGTCCAAAGGGCATAGCGTGGTCAACCCTGAGCTGTGGCTGTGGAGGCGGAACAAACATGTGAATGACAAATTCACACCTGCACAAACGTGTAAAGAAATGGCACAAAATTGCAAATGGTGACCATGAAGGATAAAAATGACGCCGCCGCCCACAGGCCACCCGTCACGGCGTAACCTAGTTTCATACAACTTACATCATCTTTGGCAAATTTGATGGGGATATTTACCTCACCCGTTTTTTTGGTAGGATAGCGGGTTTGCCAGCCAAAATGGGGAGGCCACCATCAAAAATATGGATTTTTAAGTGATCGGACCCATGAAGAACGGACATTGTTTTTATTCCACTTTCTTTGCAGGGAACGTGATGACAGATGGGATTTGGGGATGGGCGTATTCTTTGGGTACATTCAGAAAAAGATCATGGCGCTTAGCCCCAGATGCAACCCTTCGTTTGTGACTTCCAAAAACATGGCAAGTCAGGATTTTTGGAGGTACAAATGAATGAGTTTGGAACCGTGGCCCCTCAAAAAGGATGGTTTCAGACCACGCCAAAACCACGGCATTTGTGGGTCCGAAATGGTACTCTAATCTTCACCCGTTTTTCCAGTTTTTCCCCATGGAAATGCAGCACCTGGTCCCAGCATTGCAGGGACCATTTCCAGAAGCCCCCCCAAAAAAGGCTGGTCAATCCCATAACTTTTCGATGGTAGCTTGGATACCGGTTCCACTTAGTTCCACTAGTTTTTCCACTTGGTTCAATGGGAATTTCAGGATCCTTTGATATGGAGTACTGTACCATATAAGGCCATGTTTTGTGGGGATATTCCCTGAAATTTAGGCCTCAAACATTTTCGGCCAAAAATATATGGTATATCGGTACCTCCGTCCTCAATCGGATCCTGAAGATCTCCCATTTTTTTTGGGTTTTCCACTGAGTTCCCAATGGCAGGCCTGCAGCGGATGAGGATCATAAGGCCTTTATCTCCGGCATCCTGAATAACTTTCAACTCATGGCGAGGTTCACGCGCTTCCTGCGGCCACCCGGTTGGCGATGTTGGATTGCAGAGGGAAATCGACCTGTAGGGATCCACAAGGATCGTGTTTTTTTTGATTAACAACCAGACCTTTATTATATATCACTTAATCCATTTATATATGATTATATATGTATATTTTATATAGATATATAAAATGATATATATATATTATATGATTTTAAGCATGGTTATATATAATCCATTCAAAGATGGGACAACCCACGCCTTAGAGGACTTAAAAATAAGGCACAGCCATTCACCATGAAAAATCAGTGGGATTTCCCATCTTTTCCCATGCGGGCCCTAGTGAGTAAATAGGTCGACCACTTAGACGGGTCATCATCCCCCATTCTATGGGATGAAATTCCCAAAAAAACCCTCCCAATCTCAGGCAAAGCCAAGATTTTTTCCAGAAGGCCGAAGAGGTGGTGCGGGGTGACGATGTGACGATGTTGGTCCCCAGTCATATGGTAATGTCATAGATCCAGGGACCCATCTCCATATAGTATATGGTAGATAGTATATAGTATATAGTAGATGGTAGATGGTATGTAGTATATAGTCTATAGTATATAGTCTATAGTATATATATATAATCTGGTAAACCCAACAATAAGAGAAACAAAGATAAACATTACTATCCAGTGGTGGAGGGAGCGGTGAAGGAAACTACAAAGAGAGTTTCCCAACCACACGATAGTCAAAAGTTTATCTCTACTTTTGACCTGGATGACAATCTGGAATGTTTGAGCTGAACAAAACCAACCAGTAAATATTTTTTTTTTGAAGGCAGCATTTTTGGTTGGACATGAGATCGATCTGTGGGAAAATCATCATCCTATCGATCTTGAACCTATAATCCATGTATCTCCAAAATGCGGACCCCCCTATGGCTTATCATTTTCCTTTTATCATTGCAATTGCTTGGCAGCATATCTTCTTTTGGAATCATTCCAAACATGGAAACAAACAGTCCTGTCAATGTGGTGCCCCCCAATATTAGTTGCGTTACAAAGCCTCCATGAACAAAATCGATATACTTTCCAGAAACCCAACAGTGAGCCTTGTGAGTTCAACTAACTTAGCAAGCTATTTCCATGATTCAGGAGTAGACATCCCTATCTTTGATGCTCAAGCAACCCGTTCTTTCACCATTTTCCTGCATCATTTTTTTTGCTTCACCAATCCTTGGTCCTTGGCGCATGGAAAACCACCACAGCCATAGCCGTGAGAAATTTCATGTCCCATAGTGCCAGAGTGCGATAAAACGACAGCCGTTCGCGATCCGTTCGTTCCAGGAGTACCTGGCCAGTGGCAGACCCATAGGGCCTTCGGAGTTTCTGAATCTCATGGCGCAGAAGCTCCATGAGGCGAAAATCAGCACAGCGCACCTTTGCAGCTTGGCTGGAGCAATCCAGAGTGGCGAGCCACTGCTAGATGAAGCCTGGGAAAAGACAGCGATATCATGTTATATATAAATTGTATACACGTACATATATGGACATATCCCATATATATATATCCCATATATATATATACATATGTATGTGTGGGTGATTAACCACTTTGTAACTGGGTCATAGGAAAAACTCGGGTTTTTGTTCCCCCCATTTCTGGGATATCCCACGTGACCTCTGCTGGTTGCTCGTATTCTGAACGCTGAGGAATAAAACATCTGGAAAAAACATTGCCGCAACCATGGAGAGTTTTACCAGATGCAAACAGTTTTTTTTTTGAGTTCGATGATTGAATATAAACATATAAAGTTATAAAGTTACTAATGTTATACCAGATATAAAGTTACTGCTAATAAGTTATAAACAGTATATAAGTTCGATGATTTTTGTGATGTCGGGGATGAGTCGCTATGACATGGTGCATCCCAGTGGATCCACATCAACCTGTTTTTGGGCCATGGAATTTTGGCCCCAAATCCTGCAACGCCCAAGAACCGATGGCTGTTGCGCATGTGCAATAAAGGCCCTGTGATTTTGCAGGCGTATAGCTATATATCTATCCACCTATGTATCTATCTATCTATCTATCTGTCTATCTATCTATCTATCTATCTATCTATGGATCTATCAATCTATTTCTTGATCATCCGTTCATGCTTTCATCCATCCATCCATTCGAGATAAATATGTTTGTTGGTTGATAAACCCTGATTTTGGTGAGGTGCTTCTGTACTCTGGACGAAGCCCAGAATTTGTTGGTCGTATGATCACTTCCATCCCTATGTTTGATTGGCTGCATCAATACATTCCCATATTAATTCCCTTCAATGTGAGACATCTTCCCAACTAGCAAGAGATTACTTGAAGCATCTTGAAGCTATATCTTTGTTGGTTTCTGTGACATCTCTGCTAGTTGGTGATAAACATCACAGAAATCATCCGTTTCAACCGCCGCGGCTCCTCCCTTCGAGCTGCCCAGACCGCCCAGGCTGGCACGAAGTAGTGAAGCCCTTGAGGACGCACTCGACCAATCAGCAGATCGGTGCCTCGGCAGCTGGTGTCGATGCGTTTCGTTTTGTTCCGTGAAACGTCATGAAACGTCGAAGTTCGGGTTAGATTCGGTTAGATCTAGAAATGGTGGGTTAAACCATGTTAGGTTAGATCTAGAATTGGTGGGTTAAACTGTTTTAACCGGTTAAACTTTCCACATCTGGAAGACCTTCTCGTTGCGATCTGAATCTGCCAATGGGATGATGATCCCACAGGTTGAAACTGCCAGTTAATGGCGACCCTCTGGTTGCGTGATATCTTTTCTCGTTTGGTTCTCACCTTTTTGTTGGCCACTGAAAATATCCAAAAAATGCTGGGCACAGTTTGATGGACAGGCTACACTGTTTGTTGGTCAAACCAAGCATGTTTGAGTTCTTGGCATGTTGGTCCAGTCCGCATTTGGTACCCTCTGGTAATTTAACAGCTTGCTATTGAACATGGCCCATTTAGAAATCGTGGATTTACCCATTGAAGATGGTGATTTTCCATACTTTTTCCATGGAACATCACCATGTTTACTGGGTAAATCCACTATTTCTATGGCCATTTTCCATCGTTTTTTGTATGTTTACCACATTTATAGTGGATTTACCCATGGAAAATGGTGATTTTCCAGTTCGCAAAGTGTATGTTTACCAGGCCGGGTAAATCGTTAGCTGTGTGACTTTGACCACTCCAGATCTCTCCATTTTTTCGTTGGTTACCCTCTGGTTATGACTAACATAGCCATGGAAAATCCCCACCATAAATGGAGGTTTCTAGCTTGGAAAATCATCTGTAAATGGGCCATCTATACCATGGCTATGTTAAATAACCAGAGGGTATTTCCATGGAAAGATCCACCATCTTCAATGGGAAAACTATGAATTTAACCATGAGATATTTAACCATAGTAATTTCCACTGGAATTTGGGAAAACATCTGATTAATTCTGATTCACTCTCATAAATCCATGTCCCCTTGATTCAACATCTAAAGTGCTTGTATTTCCACTCTCATTTCACCATCTGATTGCATCTTCGTGAGGAATCAACACGCTGAAGAGTCAGCTCAAGCAGCTCCGAAGTGACTACCTGAAGGACGTCCCTGGTGGATTTGAGAAAAAACGGGGATTTAAGCTTCAAAAAAACAGGAGCTCCAGAAAAGATAGAACAGTCATTAGCAAAAGTCACGTGTTTTTTTTGTTACAAGCCGTGGGCTTGTACTTTTCGATCTTTTCGGTTGCCAAAAAAGGGATTAAAGTCAATGGAGGGTATAGGGCCATTTTGGGGTGGAGCATATCTGAATATAACCACAGCGGTGCTTAAGCATGACGAATCAGCTTTTTTTTTTTCGGATGAGGGACTTGAAGCCGTATGCTGATTGTCAGCAACACAATATGGGGACTTGCAGCAAAAAGCCATGGGACTTCGCCTGGAAACATGCCGACTCCTTTAGGTTCCCGCATCCGAAGATCGGGTTCTTCCACCATTTCCAGGGAGTGAATGCATTATATATATATATGTATATTGCGAAGCAGCCTCGCTTCAACAGCAGCCACCAGCAGCAACGCCTCTGCTGCTTTTCCCACCAATGGCTCAATCCGCACCGCTGCCCACCGCTGGAGGTGAACCAATAGTTGCGGCCAAGGTGCAAATGGTAAACAACCTCCCTGACATGTAAGACCATGGGAAAACAAGGACTGCCAAGATGGCAGCTGAGGTCCAACCGTCAAGCTCACCAGGACAATAAACTGTGGAAGTTTCACACGCCCCTTACTATCTTTGCATGTCCTCTCGTGCCAGGCCAAAAATCCTTATTGTACCATCTATGCCCGTTCGGATCACAACCACGAGTTACTCTCTCCAACCCCAAGGTTCTAAGATCAACAGGACAATCCAGAATTCCTACAGGAGAAAACAACTGATATCTTGGGACATGATGTACGCGGATAACCTGGCCACTTGAGTCCTGTTCCCATGTGTCCTGCCGGACTTCTTCTGTACATTTCAAAACTGTCTCATTTTCTGGAGACTTGGACGTCACTTCTTTGGCCCATTTCAAACGCTGTCGCTTGTCAGATCTCTGTTGCAACACTCGATTTTCATCAAACAAAGAATACCGACCACTCTTCAAACACTGTCGCAAAACGCTTGCATCCATGCTCTTTGTCAAACAATCTGCAAGCTGAGCATTTGATGTAACCCATCTCACTACGCAATTGGCCTGCAATCTTTCTCTGATGAGCAAACACTCAATGGTGGTCCTATGCTCCTCACACTGTGGAACGGCCGTGCGAGTCAGAAGGTCATAGGCACTCTTACAGTCGGTCACAAGAGCAGCTTGTCGGGCTTCGTGCAACACTTTCTCGGGGGACTGCCATTCAATCGAGGGGTTATTCAACCACTGCCACAAAATCCTCAACCACAACAAACGATCAACATTCCCACTCAATGCCACTGCTTCAGCCCCCAAGGTGCTCCTAGTCACCCGTTGAATTTTCTTGCTCATCCAAGCTACTGGTGCTACCACTGATCTCTTGTTCTCCAGCAACTCTGGAGTCGTGACAAAAATCAAACCTCCCTGATGGGCATATTTCTCTTTTCCTGAAAGGAACGAGGCATCGGAGAAGGCACAGAAAGTCACTTGTTCAGGGGCAATCGGCAATGTCATTAAAGTCACAGGGTGAACCTTTGCCTCATGCAACACTCGATTTGCAAAAATCATGTCATCGACTGTTGCCTTTGCCACCCTACTTTGGATCTCTCCAACTTTGGCCGCAATGTCGGGACGGGTATGGACTGCTGCATATTGCAGAGCTCCAACAAGACTTCGCAACTGCGTCACTTCACTCGGGCTCAGCGCAGCTTCAGCATTGGTACGTCTCTGTTTTGGGATTTCAATTGGCCTAATCTTCTCTATATAGTCAATCTGATCATACTCCACACTGCCATCATCCCACTGCTGAAACCTTATGCCCGTGAAGACAAAGGACCCTTTTTCAAATGATCCAAAACTGAAACGCTTTCTGACTCTTTCCAAGGCTGCCATAAACATGTTGTCCCCACCCCCAATGCCATCATCGACATGAACCCCTAGGGAACCATGAACTCTTTCTTTCCCCTTTTCATCAACAGAAACAAGAGTAAAAACACAAGGATCAAAAGGACACTGTTAAAAACCTTCTTGCAACAACGAGTCACGAAACTTACAATACCACAAATAAGGAGCATCAACACGACCATACGCACTACCTACCAATTGACACTGATCACCAGGTTCCAACCCAAGGGCTTCTGTTAACTCTGGGGTGGGATACAAACCAAGCAAGCGGCCGTCTCCTTCGCCTTGAAGAAAGGCAGTTGAGACATCGAAGGAAACTAGTTCCCAACCATGACTACTCACCTGTTGCACCACCATCTGTCTTCCATCTTTGGTGAGTGTGGGTGAATCATTTTGAACCACCCCAACTCCAGGATCCTCGTATCCAACAACAATCGACCGGGCCTTTGCCTTACGACCCTCACTCACATCCTTGGGGTGATCCTCAGGTGAGGCTGATTTCCAGGTGAGCAGCCATCGGCAGCGCATGATTGCTTCCTCAGGAATTTTTCCTTTGGATGCTTTTCTCACAGTTCCATGTTTGAGCCAGGCGCCTATTTCTTTGTGCTTGGCCACCGCCATGCGCTGTTGGTCAGCACTGCTTAAATCACTCAAACGGACTTCAACTCGTTTCTTCTTTGCTCCAGTCACCAACAACACACTTTCATCTGCTGATCCAGCGCAAAACAGTGCATGCTCTTCATGGTTTTCAACAGGGATTTCAATCTCCCAGAACTGGCAACACCTATCATCTGCAGACATGGTGATGTCATCTCCAAACAGAAGGTCATCCGTTGGTTCAAGATTGACGCCCGCCTGTGAGGCATCACCATCGGACTCACTGACACTTTCTGGAACCGGCACACGCACGTAATCAGGGAGTTCATTCTCTGACTGTTCCACTCCTTGAGGCGGTTCAGACTGATTGCTCAACTCCCCATTAGGTGTCCCAGGTGGCTGAACTGACAACTCTCCTTCGGGCTCCCCAATTGATGGGTCATATCCCTCTGTTTCAGCTTCCCAGTCAGGAAAATCCTCCCCATCTACATCAATGAAACTGCCATCATTGAGGGCTCTCTGTAAATCTGAGTTCCCTGGGCCAGACTCTGTGAGCAACTCTTTGGCCTGCTTCCACTCCCGAAAACTGGCTGCACGAAGTTGCTCAGGGCTCGTGCGCACTAGCTTTCCAGCATGATTCAACCAAACATTCTTGGACCCTTCGACTGCAACAACACTCGCTGGCCCATACCAGCGACCACGATCTCTACGTAGATTGGCACCCCTCCTACGCCAATACAACACAAGATCTCCTATTTCAAAAGGTCCTCGCATTGGCCGAGTCCGCCTCAAAAGCGCACGACGAAGACTGGATGAATTATCAGCTTCTATGAAAGCTCTGCGTGCACTGCTGCGTCTTTCCAGACTGGCTCGAAAGGCTTCGCTCTCGGGACCAGTCCCTTCAGCCAGAGTTATACTTCCTACCCCCTGACTAGAGACAACGGACCCAGGCAATCTTTTGGCAATTCCAAGGACAGCTTGTTCGGGAGAGTATCCCTTCACTCTGGATAAACTGTTCTTGGCATTGAACACATGAACCAAAGCCTGCTCAAACTCCCCAACCGAGCTTATTGGTGACTCCAAATCCATGCGACTCAACATCTTCTTCACAACTGATCCGTGAATTTCCACTCTCCCCAGTTGCCAGTGTGCTTCACTTGCACTGACTTTGACATGGATGTCATGCCTTTGCATTCTGTCCTGCCATGCTTCTGCCGTATATTCCGTGCCAGGGTCAACATACACAACTTGTGGAGTGCCAGCCCATAACATCCAACATTTCTCAAAGACTCGAATTTGAGAATCTGTGTCCGCACTGACAACATGAGAACCAACATGAAACAAAGTCCCTTCATCAATGATATGAGAAAACTGAAAGTTCTTACCAACACTATTAGTCCAAACAGCAGTGTCCATACCAATCACTTGATTGAATCCCAGATTCTCATGAATTGTGCCAGGACGGGTGGAGTCTGGACCAGCTTTTGTTTCCGCACAACTGTCGCACTGATAATCCAGAGCTCCTTGAACCAAATGAGGTTCCGCATGCCTTTCCTTCAAAAACCAGGCAAACTTCTGTGGATGTGGATGGCCTAAGTTGTGATGCAACCTCCGAATCTGAGCCTTTTCATCACCATTCAACAACATGTACCCTGGTCCATGAACCGGAACATTCTTGGGAGGGTCTTTACTTACCACAACAACATCTTCACCATCATCCCCAGTACCTGCTTCCTTATCAGACCCCATTGTCTCAAGCTCCCCTGACTTTGGGAAACTTCCAAAAATGGTGAGGCTCATCTTTGCGGATTGACCCTTTCGAATTTGCTGCCTTTTTGGCAGAGCAGCCCATTCCTCAGCTGGGCCAAGTACCATTGACTGACCCGCGATGCGGTCTTTGACCACGGTCAATCTCAACGGGATGGTTTCTGGGTCCGCATCAGCTCCAGGAAGGCGCAACCTCTCAGTTCCCCTACAGGCCTCAACCCTCTGAACCTTCAAGTTTGGGGCCCCCTTCTGAATCTGAGCTAAAACCCCATCATCATCCAAAACACGTTTGCCTACCCGTGGAACCATGGTTTCAATTTTCTTAAAAATGCCATCCCAATATTCACCGGCTGCACATCCGTGGTCACCTGCTGGTGTCTGTTTGCAGTGATACCTTGGACGCTTCACTTCTGCTGAAACCGGCTCTTCTAAGCTCTCTGGAACTGCTGCAGCGGACACTCTTTTTCTTTTGACAACTCCGGCAACAAAAGCTTCATCAACATCACAAACATGCAACTCATCCAAAACCAGTGGCTTCTCATCAAACCTACAGGAAACATACCTTGCCACATTCCTACCAAAACCGGAGGTGTACCTTGCAGCATATTCCGAGAGAGAAATCCACCGACCCAAATGATAGATCTTGCCAGCAATTGGAGCATGCTTATGATGCCCAGGACACAATCGGTGGTCAAATGCATCATGGAAAATCTTTGAGGAAGTGTAGACATGCGTCCTTTTCCTAAGGAAATTGTTTCCAGACACTCGTCGCATCACATGTGGGGCAAGTAGTTTTCCAACTTCACACATATCAAAAACAGTACACAGGGTCCCACAGTAAATATCATAGACTTCCGGTTGATAAATCAACTCCGACCCTTGGGGTTGTTCCAAATGAAATTGACCACCACAATCCATCTGATACCAATACACATCATTACAAAGCTTCAAATGAACACGTTGCTTCTTGCGACCCTCTGAAATCATTTGTTCTGTGCTTTTGCTCCTGCCCATGTTTCTGCGACTGAAGTTGCCCCAATATTTGCATTCTGGTGCCATCCAGACTTCTCTCGGTCGCTCTTCCTCCAAAACTTTCCAAAGCGCAGCTTGACCTTCTGGTGTAGAAAGATCTCCATCACTGAAAGTGAATCTTCTGGCCTTCAATCCCAGCTTACAGGCTTGTTCTGTGATTTGAGAATGTTCTTCACAATAGATCTCCAGAAGATCACTTCCAAACTTCTGGAAAGTCTGAGAGTCGGTCAGCGTCGGCCATATCTTTTGAAGACAGGTCAGCTCTGCTTCAATTGTTCCCATTGCTAGTTCAATCTTTTTGAGCAATTGGTTGGTCAATTGCTGATCTGTCTCGAGTTGCTCTACGCTAGACCTCTCATTCAGACTCCCTCCAAGTCGGCCTTGATCTTGTCCATCTCGCGCTGCAAGATCGCCATGCGAGTGATCATCTCCTCTTTCTGCTGCACCTCGATCGCCATCTGCGACTGCTCTTCTTCCATGGGGCGCTTCTGACTTGGTGATGACATCGTGCTCATCGGACGCGATGTCACCCCTCCTGTCAACAGCTCCCACTCTGGTCCTTGACTCTTCTCGATCTCTGCCTTCGGATACATCTTGGACATCTCGGCTTTGGCCCACTGTCTGGCATACTCCTGGTAGAAGGCCTTCGAGCAATCTTCCTGCATCCTGTCCATGGCTTCCACGTAAGCCTGAAAACTCAGTGCCCAAGCTGACACCAGTTTCCTGTGCTCCTTCATGAACTTGCCGTACTTTGGGTCCTCCTGGTATGCCTGAAAGAAGGACTTGTGCCGCCACTTCCCTTCCGGGAACTTCAACTGACCCCACTCCTTCAAGGTCATCACACCTGGAGGGCGACGACTTTTGATCTCTGGTAGGAAGAGTCATGGCTGTCAGCTTGAGAAAGAGCGGACTGACTTTGAAGCCGATCTGGTTCTCGGTCAACTTGAGGTTGAGCCACAGCAGCTGTAGCAGTCGTCGAAGATGTACTTGACATTGTGTTTGGCTGCTGCTGCTGCTGCTGCTGCTGCTGCAGTAAACCTCCCTACTTCGATTTTCAATTCTACTACTTGCCAAAGTGATGACTTCCTCAAACTTTTCTGAATTACTTCTCATGCTAGCCGCATCAATCAAGTCTGACAACTTGACAATAAACAGCCCCTTGGCATTTCTGGTGAGTGTCACGGATTTTCCCCAAGAAGACACTTCCAAACAGGATTTACTCACCAGAACATCTGCGCCAAGTGCATGAAGAAAGGCATTTGAAATGAGGAAAGGCGTGGTTCCTTGAACCACTTCAATTTTCATCCATTGTTTCCCAAACGGTACAAACAGCGCACCAACACTCTTCAAAACACCATTGTTACCAAATCTAAAAACGGTTTCAGATTCCTTCCACTTAACCATCTCACGGTGTTCTGCCTTCAAAGTAGTCAAAAGTGCACTCACTCGCTTTTCGCCGATCACGGACTTGCTTGCACCGGTATCTATGATCCCAGTGCCTGAGTCACCTAAGCTGCCATTCCTACTTTCCTCAGTTGACTCAGGGGACCTGCCAGTGACACTGAAGCTTGTCTCAATTGCTCGACGAAACATTTCTTTCAGTTTGGGAAAATATTTCAAACTCTTTTCACAACATGACTTCCCTTTGGGAATGTTGATCGCATGCAAAATCATTTCATGGGAACCTATTAAACTGAATTCTTCATTATCAACATGGTACTCAGGTGGCACCATCGTGGGCAACCAAAATTTTGAACACATCCCCACCTGCCAATTGGCAAGATCATGGCCAGGAAGTTCATCAAGAAGTTCACCACCCCCTGAGAGCTCTTCCGTGAGGATCACGTTCGCATCTGCAGTCACATTCTTGTCCTTCAGCGGGCACTCATCCTTCCAGTGGCCTCGTGCTCCACAGGCGCGACAGGTAGAGCTTGCTATGCGCTCTGCAAGACTCTGATACTTTCTGGGGCCTTTGCCCTTCTTTGACTTGTTCTTGCCTTTCCCTTTTCCATGACGAAGGGGCCAAAACCCTCGGCTGCGAAATTTGTCTCGAAGCTTCTGTCGTGCCTCCTGGTACGTGGAGAACGCCATGGCCAGTTCAGGTGAATCCTGACAAACATGGATCACCTGATCCTCGAACTCTTGTATGGCAAGTGCTGTCTCATCACCTTCCTCGATGAGCATGGCTAAGGCTTGCTCTTCATCACATTCTTCTTCAGCTGCATAGTGAATTTCATCCAACTCCTCTTCCACAAAGTTGGCTGGATACACCTTCTTGCGTCCAGCATCTGTCTGCCCAAGCACTTTGGTCGACAGGGACCTCATTGCCTTTTCCACTGCCGACGGATCATAGTTGCCTGCCATAGAGACCACACGCTTCTTGTCCTCAACAGTCAAGGCACTCTGTCTCAACATCACGAAGGCTCGAACTTGTTGGACGGTTGTTTCAGAGCCCACTTCTTCGAAAGCAACATTGATTCGGTTGACAAACGACATTGCTGACTCGTCTGTCTTTTGGACTACTCGGTAAAACGCCTTCTCAAATTTGTCAAAGGTCTGAAGTTCCTCGGCATCCTCCCAGGTCTCCAAAGCTTTCAACAGTACCTTGTAACCAGTCTCAGGGTCTGTCAACTTCGACGCATCAATGGCTCTCACCTGACTCCATGCAGTCCCTTTGCACTGCAAAGCCAACCTTGGTGCCAACATACTTCTGTCCTTCACAGGGCATATGCCCCATAGAAACTTCACCTTGTCCGCATACTCTTTGGCGCTATCGACACTAGGGTCGAAACTCGGCAACAAGCTCCACAAGTTGCTCGTCTTCTCTTCCACACTCACACTTCCACCAGGCTGTCCCTCAGCCCCGTCTGGCATCTTCCCAAGACGCTTCCACCTTTATTTTTCACTACCCAGTCGCCTCACCAGGTACTTGCCCTTCTCAACCAAGTTTTCCTTCTGGAAGTCCTCCTCCAGCGCCAGCCCGCAGGCTCCGCTACCAATGCGAAGCAGCCTCGCTTCAACAGCAGCCACCAGCAGCAACGCCTCTGCTGCTTTTCCCACCAATGGCTCAATCCGCACCGCTGCCCACCGCTGGAGGTGAACCAATAGTTGCGGCCAAGGTGCAAATGGTAAACAACCTCCCTGACATGTAAGACCATGGGAAAACAAGGACTGCCAAGATGGCAGCTGAGGTCCAACCGTCAAGCTCACCAGGACAAAAAACTGTGGAAGTTTCACAGTATATATATATATATGTATAATTATGTATATGTATATATATATAATATTTATATTTATGTAGAATGTATAACCTGTACTGTATAAATTGGGGCAGACCCAAGCACCGATAGCCGCGGCTCGTAGGAAATCTCAGCCCTTCGGGATACGAGGCGCAATGGCAGCGACCCCCTGGACGCGATTCCGGACATTCGCTACTTCTACGAGCCGTTGCATTCGCTGGAACCGCACGAGCAGAAATTCATGATTGACCTCATTAGAGAAGTTCTGAAGATGATGGTTGGGCCCTCAGATGCGGATGGGAGCTGGATTTAGTTTTTCTTAAATCTTAGATCCAAAATTAGTGTTTTTGTCGATCCTGTCACAAAAAACGCAGCTTGCAAATGGACTTTTTATAGATCTTTCTAGCTGCAGTTTTCCCATTCTCAGCAACTTATTATTGCTACTAAATCCCGCACGGTTGTTTGAAAGGTGACTTCGTCGCCGACATATTCTGACGGTCAAATCCTCATGTTATGTCAGAATATGCCGATGTTTCTTCATGAAGAATTACAACGTTAACACACCTTATTTCTCAATGGGTTGTTAGGTTGGCTATGGTTGCTTGGATGAGTTCTCATTGAGTATTGTCAACTGCTGGGTAACTATCAGATTCTGTTGGTCTAAGAACTTTTTCGTCGCGACAAAGTTGCCCTTTTTGTTGGTCCCTCGTTTTCTCTCAAATCCTCATCGCGATATATCGAGATAAACCCACATTTTTGACAACATTTTTTTTGATTTTTGCCGATTTTTGTGGAGTCTTCAATGGTTTTGATTTCCCCAGTGAAATCTTCAGATAACGGGAATATAGTTATAGGTTTAGTTGGGATATAGCCCCTAAAACTATTGGTGATATCCCATGATTTGCAACAAACGCGTCCGAAAAACCTTCGTTTCGCCCAGATGGATAGCGACTTCGCCTCGGGAAAGGTGAAATCTTCAGCGCTCGAGCGCTTTGTGTCAGAGGCGTCACGGATGATGGGAGGTGGCGCGGATGGTGCAATATATACAATGTGGGGCCCCCGTGGCCACGAAATCGCAACAAGTTGGGGTGAACTAATAACTCCAATTTCACTATGGTGAACATGACACGCTTAAATAACAATAGTTCATTGGGTTTATAAAGCAACCTTATAACGGGGGGGGACCCACATTGTATATATATATAATGTGATGTAGAAATATGGTGATATAATTGATATAATTTGGATTTGTGACAACTCCCACATGGGATACCTATTGGGTGTAAAGTTTTTTTTTTTTAAAATAAAAATATTCTCATGATATATGGCTTTAATGACACGAAAACAGGGTACAAAATGATGGTATGATGTTTTTTTCCCCAAACAGTTTACTGTAGGGGTTCTCAGTTCTTTCTTAAGAGGTGTCCGCCCTTGCGTTACTGGCCGTGTCCGCCTCTCTGGGTCTGTCGCTTTATTTGTCTCCTTCATTTGTCTCCCTTCATGTGTCTCCCTGAGTGGTGATGTGTCTCCCTGAGTGGTGGTGTCCGCCTCGCCGGTCTTGTCTGTGCCTTGTCTCCCTTCATGTGTCTCCCTGAGTGGTGGTGTCCGCCTCGCCGGTCTTGTCTGTGCCTTGTCTCCCTTTATTTGTCTCCCTTCATGTGTCTCCCTGAGTGGTGGTGTCCGCCTCGCCGGTCTTGTCTGTGCCTTGTCTCCCTTCATTTGTCTCCCTGCATGTGTCTCCCTGAGTGGTGGTGTCCGCCTCGCCGGTCTTGTCTGTGCCTTGTCTCCCTTCATGTGCCTCCCTGAGTGGTGGTGTCCGCCTCTCCGGTCTTGTCTGTGCCTTGTCTCCCTTCATTTGTCTCCGTTCATGTGTCTCCCTGAGTGGTGGTGTCCGCCTCGCCGGTCTTGTCTGTGCCTTGTCTCTCCTTCATTTGTCTCCCTGAGTGGTGGTGTCCGCCTCTCCGGTCTTGTCTGTGCCTTGTCTCCCTTCATTTGTCTCCCTTCATTTACCTCCCTTCATGTGTCTCCCTGAGTGGTGGTGTCCGCCTCTCCGGTCTTGTCTGTGCCTTGTCTCCCTGTCATTTGTCTCCCTGAGTGGTGGTGTCCGCCTCTCCGGTCTTGTCTGTGCCTTGTCCCCCTTCATTTGTTTCCCTTCATGTGTTTCCCTGAGTGGTGGTGTCCGCCTCGCCGGTCTTGTCTGTGCCTTGTCTCCTTTCATTTGTCTCCCTTCATGTGTCTCCCTGAGTGGTGGTGTCCGCCTCTCCGGTCTTGTCTGTGCCTTGTCTCCCTTCATTTGTCTCCCATCATGTGTCTCCTTGAGTGGTGGTGTCCGCCTCTCCGGTCTTGTCTGTGCCTTGTCTCCCTTCATTTGTCTCCCTGAGTGGTGGTGTCCGCCTCTCCGGCCTTGTCTGTGCCTTGTCTCCCTTCATGTGTCTCCCTGAGTGGTGGTGTCCGCCTCGCCGGTCTTGTCTGTGCCTTGTCTCCCTTCATGTGTCTCCCTAAGTGGTGGTGTCCGCCTCTCCGGTCTTGTCTGTGCCTTGTCTCCCTTCATTGTCATGTGTCTCCCTGAGTGGTGGTGTCCGCCTCTCCGGTCTTGTCTGTTCCTTGTCTCCCTTCATTTGTCTCCCTTCATGTGTCTCCCTGAGTGGTGGTGTCCGCCTCTCCGGTCTTGTCTGTGCCTTGTCTCCCTTCATTTGTCTCCCTTCATGTGTCTCGCTGAGTCCCTGAGTGGTGGTGTCCGCCTCGCCGGTCTTGTCTGTGCCTTGTCTCCCTTCATTTTACTCCCTTCATGTGTCTCCCTGAGTGGTGGTGTCCGCCTCTCCGGTCTTGTCTGTGCCTTGTCTCCCTTCATTTGTCTCCCTTCATGTGTCTCCCTGAGTGGTGGTGTCCGCCTCGCCGGTCTTGTCTGTGCCTTGTCTCCCTTCATTTTTCTCCCTTCATGTGTCTCCCTGAGTGGTGGTGTCCGCCTCGCCGGTCTTGTCTGTGCCTTGTCTCCCTTCATTTGTCTCCCTTCATGTGTCTCCCTGAGTGGTGGTTCCGCCTCGCCGGTCTTGTCTGTGCCTCGTCTCCCTTCATTTGTCTCCCTGCGTGGTGGTGTCCGCCTCGCCGGTCTTGTCTGTGCCTTGTCTCCCTTCATTTGTCTCCCTTCATGTGTCTCCCTGAGTGGTGGTGTCCGCCTCGCCGGTCTTGTCTGTGCCTCGTCTCCCTTCATTTGTGTCCGCCTCTCCGGTCTTGTCTGTGCCTTGTCTCCCTTCATTTGTCTCCCTTCATGTGTCTCCCTTCATGTGCCTCCCTGAATGGTGGTGTCCGCCTTTCCGGTCTTGCCAGTGCCTTTTCTCCCTTCATTTGTCTCCCTTCATGTGTCTCCCTGAGTGGTGGTGTCCGCCTCTCCGGTCTTGTCTGTGCTTTGTCTCCCTTCATTTGTCTCCCTTCGTGTGCCTCCCTGAATGGTGGTGTCCGCCTCTTCGGTCTTGCCTGTGCCTTGTCTCCCTTCATGTGTCTCCCTGAGTGGTGGTATCCGCCTCTCCGGTCTTGTCTGTGCCTTGTCTCCCTTCATTTGTCTCCCTTCATGTGTCTCCCTTAATGTCTGCCTGAGTGGTGGTGTCCGCCTCTCCGGTCTTGTCCCTTGTCTCCCTTCATGTGTCTCTCTGAGTGGTGGTGTCCGCCTCTCCGGTCTTGTCTGTGCCTTGTCTCGCTTCATTTGTCTCCCTTCATGTGTTTGCCTGAGTGGTGGTGTCCACCTCTTCGGTCTTGTCTGTGCCCTGTCTCCCTTCACTTGTCTCCCTTCACGTGTCTTTTTTCATGTGTCTCCTGAGTGGTGGTGTCCGCCTCTCCGGTCTTGTCTGTGCCTTGGGTCCCTTCATTTGTTTCTCTTTTTGTGGCTCCCTGAGTGGTGGTGTCCGCCTCTCCGGTCTTGTTTGTGCCTTGTCTCCCTTCATGTGTCTCCCTGAGTGGTGGTGTCTGCCTCTCCGGTCTTGTCTGTGCCTTGTCTCCCTTCATTTGTCTCCCTGAGTGGTGGTGTCTGCCTCTTCGGTTTGTCTGTGCCTTGTCTCCCTTCATTTGTCTCCCTTCATGTGTCTCCCTGAGTGGTGGTGTCCGCCTCTTCGGTTTGTCTGTGCCTTGTCTCCCTTCATTTGTCTCCCTTCATGTGTCTGCCTGAGTGGTGGTGTCCGCCTCTCCGGTCTTGTCTGTGCCTTGTCTCCCTTCATTTGTCTCCCTTCACTTGTCTCCCTTCACGTGTGGTCCCTTCATGTGTCTCCTGAGTGGTAGGTTTCCCGCCTCTCCTCTTGTCTGTGCCTTGTCTCCCTTCATTTGTCTCCCTTCATGTGTCTCCATGAGTGGTGGTGTCCGCCTCTTCGGTCTTGTCTGTGCCTTGTCTCCCTGCATTTGTCTCCCTTCATTTGTTTCCCTTCATTCATGTGTCTCCCTGAGTGGTGGTGTCCGCCTCTCCGGTCTTGTCTGTGCCTTGTCTTCCTTCATGTGTCTCCCTGATTGGTGGTGTCCGCCTCTCCGGTCTTGTCTGTGCCTTGTCTCCCTTCATTTGTCTCCCAAGTGTCTCCCTGAGTGGTGGTGTCCGCCTCTTCGGTCTTGTCTGTGCCTTGTCTCCCTTCATTTGTCTCCCTTCATGTGTCTCCCTGAGTGGTGGTGTCCGCCTCTCCGGTCTTGTCTGTGCCTTGTCTCCCTTCATGTGTCTCCCTGAGTGGTGGTGTCCGCCTCGGCGGTCTTGTCTGTGCCCTGTCTCCTGTCTCCCTTCATTTTACTCCCTTCATGTGTCTCCCGAAGTCAAGGTGTCCGCCTCTCCGGTCTTGTCTGTGCCTTGTCTCCCTTCATTTGTCTCCCTTCGTGTGTTTCCCTTCATTTGTCTCCCTTCATGTGTCTCCCTGAGTGGTGGTGTCCGCCTCTCCGGTCTTGTCTGTGCATTTGTCTCCCTTAATGTGTCTCCCTGAGTGGTGGTGTCCGCCTCTCCGGGTGTCCCCCTGAGTGGTGGTGTCCGCCTCTCCGGTCTTGTCTGTGCCTTGTCTCCCTTCATGTGTCTCCCTGCGTGGTGGTGTCCGCCTCTCCGGTCTTGTCTGTGCCTTGTCTCCCTTCATTTGTCTCCCTTCATGTGTCTCCCTGAGTGGTGGTGTCCGCCTCTCTGGTCTTGTCTGTGCCTTGTCTCCCTTCATTTGTCTCCCTTCATGTGTCTCCCTGAGTGGTGGTGTCCGCCTCGTGGTGGTGTCCGCCTCGCCGGTCTTGTCTGTGCCTTGTCTCCCTGATTGTCTACATTCATTGTCGTCCCATGTTGGTTCTCCTTGAGTGGTGGGAGTCCGCCTCTCGGTCTGCTGGTGCCTGGCTCTGCCATTTCATCTGTCCCTCCCTTCACGTGTCTCTGAGTGGGTGGTGTCGCCCTCTCGGTGCTTGGCTGTGCCTGTCTTCCCTTCATTTGGACTCATTCAGGTGGGTCCCTAGTGGTGCCGTGTCGCCTCTCGGTCTTGTATGTGCCTGTCTCCCTTCAGTGTCTCCCCTCTGAGTGGTGATGCCGACTCTCCGGTCTCGACCTGTGCCCCGTGTCTCCTTCATTGTTCCCTTAATGTGTTCCTGAGGGGGTGGGGTCCGCCTCGCCGTTTGTCTGTGCCCGGTCTCCCTCATGTCTCCTTTCAGTGTCTCCCTGAGTGGTGGTGTCCGCATCGCCGGGTCTGTCAGGCCTGTCTCCCACGTTCATTTGTCTCCCTTCATGTGTTTCCCTGAGTGGTGGTGTCCGCCTCTCCGGTCTTGTCTGTGCCTTGTCTCCCTTCATTTGTCTCCCTTCATGTGTCTCCCTGAGGGGTGGTGTCCGCCTCGCCGGTCTTGTCTGTGCCTTGTCTCCCTTCATTTGTCTCCCTTCATGTGTCTCCCTGAGTGGTGGTGTCCGCCTCTCCGGTCTTGTTTGTGCCTTGACTCCCTTCATTTGTATCCCTTCATGTGTCTCCCTTCATTTGTCTCCATCCTTTTTGTTGTATCCCTGAGTTGTGGTGTATAGTCGCATCTCCGGTATTGTCTGTGTATTGTCTCCCTTCAGTGTCTCCATGAGGGGGTTGGTGTCCGCATATCGGTTCTTGTCTGTGCCTTGTCTCCCTTCATTTGTCTCCCATCATGTGTCTCCCTGAGTGGTGGTGTCCGCCTCTTCGGTCTTGTCTGTCCCTTTTTCCTTCATTTGTCTCCTTTCATTTGTCTCCCTTCACGTGTCTCCTTGAGTGGTGGTGTCCGCCTCTCCGGCCTTGTCTGTGCCTTGTCTCCCTTCATTTGTCTCCCTTCATATGTCTCCCTGAGTGGTGGTGTTCGCCTCTCCGGTCTTGTCGCCTCCGCTTGTCTCCCATAGTCTTCCCTTTTGTGTGCCTGTGTTTGGATGGTATGACCCACTGTCTCCCATTGTCCTCCCTACATATGTGCCTGCGTTGGATTTCCGAGCTCTTGCCTCCGCTTGTCTCTCATTGTCTCCCCACAAGTGCGCCTGTCCTGGATCGTGTGTCCGTTTTCCCGAGGTCTTGTCTCGCATGGTCTTCCTTCTTGTGTCCCTCTGTTGGATGGTATGCCCGCTTTCCCATCTTGTCTCCCCTTCTTTCCTATGTCTCCCACTGCCTCCAATTGTCTGTCATTGTCTCCCCACATGCGGGTCCGCCTTCCCAAGGTCTTGTCTCCCCTTGTGTCCCTTCTTGTTTCCCTTTGTTGGATGGTGCGTCTGCCCCCCTTGCTTTGAATTATCTCCCATTGTCTCCCTTTTTGTTTCCCTTTGTTGGATGCCTTCCCGAGGACTTGTCCCCCTTGTCCCCCAGCTTGTCTCCCAGCTTGTCTCCCAGCTTGCCAGGTTGTCTTTTTCCTTCTTGTTCCCTTTAGTGTCCGCCTTCCAGCTTGTTTCCCTTCTTGTTTCCGTTTCTTGGATGGTGCGCGCGTCTTCCCGAGGCCTTGTCTCCCAGCTTGTCTCCCAGCTTGTCTCCCAGCTGGTCTTTGTTCTTGTTTCCGTTTGTTGGATGGTGCGTCCGACTTCCCGAGGCTTTGTCTCTCTTTTCCTTAGCTTATCTCCCAGCTTGTCTCCCTTCTTGTTTCCCTTTGTTGGGTGGTGTGTCCGTCTTCCCCCTTGTCTCCCACTGTCTCCCTTCTTTTTTCCCTTTGTTGGATGGTTTGTCCGCCTTCCCGAGTCCTTGTCCCGTTTGTCTGTCTCCCAGCTTGTGTGCCAGTTTGTCTTCCTTCTTGTTTCCCTTTGTTGGAGGGTGCGTCCACCTTCCTACGGTCTTGTCTCTTTTGTCTCCCAGCTTGTCTTCCAGCTTGTTTCCCAGCTTGTTTCCCAGCTTGTCTCCCAGCTTGTCTCCCAGCTTGTCTCTCCCTTGTTCCCCAGCTAAACGCCGAGAATTGCGCAGACTCGAAAGTTCACAGAGCTCCGGGATTGAAAATGATGTGTCATCTTTCACTTTCATCCTTCGATGTTTTCAACACATCCAATTTGACAGTCCTGTGCTGCTTGCTTCGAGCGTTTGGAACCAAATACTTGCACCCCGATCGGATGCTTCCTTTGTCGTTTTTCGGCATCTAGCGTTGCAACAAAGCAAGCGAAGCCGAACAAAATAAACGTATACAAAGTGGTCTGTGGCACTTTTTGCAGATATTTCATTAATCCCGTTGCTGCTATTTCATGTCTTTGACTTTGTTCCCCAAAACACTTCTTGAATCCACCCACTGTTTGGGGTCTACGGTGGTGTAATTTGATCTATTTTGACATTCACTAAACATCTCGTAATACCAATGCCAATGGATTTCTTTATGGTGCCTTGGCAGGTGGGGAGATGCTCCATGGCGACCCAACTCAGCTCCAGATGGTAAGGGCGATGGACGAAACCCAGGACGTGAAATAGTGTCCAACTGTTTTTGGAGGGCAGATACCTACAAATGTGCGCACACACACACATCACACACACACACATCTATATGAATATACCTATGTGTATATATATATATATGTATCTTTATGTAGTTGTAGTTGAAGTTGTAGTTGTAGTATGGCATGGTGCAGTTGCAGTTGTCTGTCTATTTGTCTATCTATATATCTGTTTATCTCTTTGTCTTTCTGTTTATGTATCTATCTGTCTATCTCTTTATTTGTTTATCTATTTGTTTTTCTGCTTATGTATCTATCTGTCTATCTATATATCTGTGTATCTGTTTGTCTTTCTGTTTATGTATCTATCTATCTATCTATCTATCTATCTATCCATCTATCTATCCATCTATTTATCCATCTATTTATCCATCTATTTATCCATCTAACTTGCCTATCTACCTATCTATCTACCTATCTATCTACCTATCTACCTATCTACCTATCTACCTATCTACCTATCTACCTATCTACCTATCTATCTATCTATCTATCTGCAAGTTTGAAAACGAAGCTATTCTGCGAGACTTCCTCAATTTTTGAACTTGACAACACCAAAAACGCAGCAATTCTGCGAGACCTCTTCAGCTTTTGAAATTGACAACGTCAAAAACGAAGCTATTCTGCGAGACTTCCTCAATTTTTCAAGTTGACAACATCAAAAACGAAGCAATTCTGCGAGACTTCCTTCAAAAATGGAAAGTTGAGTGCAGAGCTGACGGCCTCGTACCAATGCGTTCAACGATTTTTCCACTCCATCTGTCTAAAGTATTGCGCCTGCCACGAAAAATTGATGCCAGGTCATACGAAGTGCTGCACCTGTCACGCAAAATCATCTTAGCAAACCTGAAGATGTGATGCTCCAAAATACAACCCCTCTCAGGAAATCAGCGCCCTGACTTCCTAACAGCCCTGGCCGCCTAACATCTCCGATGAACATGTCTCTTGTACTGCGCCTACCACAAGAAATGCATCTTTCCAGATCCTCTGCAAATGTCCCACGATCGTTTTTGGAAATGCTACAAAACCTTCACGATTTGCTCACTCTCAAAACCACATCTGAACCTTCAAAAATGGTTCGAGCATGTTGTGCTTTTAACATTTTGACTTGGAAATGTGCTTCGCGCCACAACGGCGCACACTTTTTCGACATCTCAACTTCCAAAAGTGGTCCGAACCTGGTGTGTTTTGTACATTTTGACTTGGAAATGTGCTTCGCGCCACAACGGCGTGCAACTTGTCACCTCTCATCTGACCACATGGCTCCGCACCCGCCGCTTTAGCAAGCCTACTTTTCGACCCTCCGGAGCCACAAATATTGGAAAAACGCAGTGTTGCGCGACTTTGCTACCTTTTCGCGCACCTGCATCTTCTGTCTTCTGACTCTTTCTCTTCCCTGATCTTCTTTCTTCTTTTCTTCTCTTCTCTGACTCTTCCCACTTCTGCTTTTCATCTGTCCATATTATCGGAAGTTTGCGATAACGTGCATATTTTAAAGAACGCACTAATATTGGAAGTATCATGGACCTCACACCAGCCAAAATACTTGGATACAATAGCAAAGAAAAGTGGTGCGTCCCAGATACCATATCTGCTGTAACACTGAGGTCTTGTTTATTGAGATATATCCTGAATATGGGGATACGAGAAACAATACATGGTGTGTGTGTATATCTCTTTGCATATTTATGTTCTGCCCATTGGTTGTACCAACATTATATGCCGAAAAAAAGGAACACACTATTTTGGAACTTCGCAATTTTGAATTATGGATACCCATAGATCAGCACTTCTGATCGGCATGTAAATTTTGTTGGGGGTGGGCGATCGAGATGGATGAGAATAAGTACCTTTAACCGTCCTGCCCTAACGTCGCCATTTGTGACTATTGACTGTGGCACTTCCCTTTTGAATTCTTATGATACGAGGGCAAAGATGGTGTATCCCAAAGACCAACAAATCGAAACAAGAATCCGAACCTTCACTGCAACTCTAGGACCGCAGTTCTTAGCGCCCAGCACACTGACTGGCCCGCAATTCAGTATGGGAGCTCGGCGTGAGGCAGGGCTGGCAGTGGCTGGCGGAGCTGCTGCAAAGTTATTTTTATTGGAAAACATCCAGATGCTTTGAGTCATTCAGGAAACCAGTCATCAGATCCACCTGATCCATCACTCCACAGGCACTAGACTCCATGGGAAGGAAGTTGCCGGGTCCCAGGACGCAGTGCGGGGCCCTGGTGAACATGGTGGAATTGTCAGCCGAACATTGGATACTCCGATACTCCTGAAACTTGGATGCTTGATTCTTTGGGAAACGTCCTGACCCTGGGGTGTTGCAGTTGGATGCCGCACCATGAGGTTTGGATATTAAGATTGGCCGCGGTGGTGCTTGGAGACCATGGTGGCACTCATCGAAATGTAGGTCAAGGCAATAGTCAATGGGGTATTCAATACGGGTATTCCCCCCAAAATGACAATGAGTCGTGGGGAAAGATCCGATGAATTTTGTTGGCCATCAGTTTTCTTGTCCAGCCTACCGATGATCCCAAAACGAGGAATATTTCTGTGAGTTTGGTATGGGTTGACAGCACCAACTGGTCAGGTGTGTGCTTTATTGCAAAGGGATGCATGATTTTCTGGTTTGGATATCTTGGATGGCAGATTTTTCAGTGCATCCAGCATCCACACCAATTCCATCACGCAGTTTCCAATCATAAATGGCATTGAATAGCCATATATCTCGATGGCTGATGCCTTGGCACCTGCATCCTGAGTCTGAGCCCTGAGGGCAAAGCAAACCCTCGCTGCCAAATTCCGCTTGGATTCCGCCTTTTCAACCAGGCTGGAGCAGGCTGTCAGACCTCAGTTAAACTGAGATCTGCCAGCACTCATGATCTGGTCTCACAAGTACTGAGTTTCTATGAGATGCAGAGAAAAAAAGGTGAAACCAGCAGCTAATTGCTGTGACGGGTCGATCAAAATGACAAGCTGTGGCACCTGCAAGGCCCGATTCACATCCGCAGCTTTTAAGAAACCATGAGCAGAGCAGCAGTCCATGAGTGTAGATGTAGATGATAGGGAAAAAAATGGTAGAAAGGGGAAATTGGGGAGTGAGGGTTCAAGGTTCAGGTGGGAGGCTGTTATGTTTTCGTTCAATCTTGTAATCTGAAATGTTTGACTGTTTCTTTTTGATTATCTTGCTAAATGTTTTGTTGGGGTTGTTGTAATAATGGTTGGTTTCAATGAGGGTAGGTTTTGTTGAGGCTGTTATGTTTTTTCTATTGTTGTTCAATGTTTTTTTCCTTACCTTTGATGGTTTATGTGGTGGGGATTTTGGGACTATTTTGATGCTAAAATGGTGTGTTGATGTTTGGTTTGAATGAGGTTAGGTTTTGTTTAGGGTGTTGTGTTCTTGTTTGAGGGTTCGGAGCGTTCATGTTATCTTTGAAACTTCCCATCGGCTTCGTTGGCCAACCTCGTCTTTGTCAATAGCGTCTGGAGCCCCAGTTCCTACCAAGTTCGGCGAGCATCCTGTCAGACTTTCAGGATTGGACTCATTCAACATTGTTGTCATCAACTGTGTTTTCGTCCACTCCCCTCCCCGGTTCTTCATAGCCGTTTGAAAGCGCTCCAAGAAAAGACGCATCAAGCACCTTCACAAAATGCAAATTTGCTGCAGGAAAACACCATTGCCACACATCAAAACCATTACACAAAGAAAGGTGTGTAATTTTTTGTTGCTCCAGCAATGGCTCCTAAAAAGCGTCCGGCTGCTGCGGTTGCATCGAAGTTTGGGTCCGTGCAAAGCAGAGAGATTAAGTCAAATCCCCATTTCGCTCCGAATCACCCACTGGCCGATTTGCAGGCCTGTCACCTTATCCCAGTCAGAACCAAAGACGTCTGGATAGACAAGATGACAACGACGTTTGGTCAGACGAAGGAGTTTTGGGACAAACACCACGGTGACGCGGCCAACGGAATAGCCTTGCTCGGGAACATACACAGTGCCTTCGATGCCAGCACTGGAATCAAAGTAGCATTCCTCCCTGATCTTGATCAGAAGGGAGCTAAGAAGCTGAATGTGAAGTCCAAAAAGTTCCTGGTCCTTCACAAGCCTGTTCCAGGCAGTGGTTTGTCCATTCACTATCTATTTGCCGAATCATATGTGAAAGACATTAAAGAGAATAGCAAGGGCAAAAAGAAGAGCAAGGGCTTCGTAGTGCAGTTTCATGGAGGCGTGCAGTTGCTCATCAACCTTCCAGTGCCGGAGTGCTTCAAATCTGTGTCCAGTTTCTTCAAGAAGACAAAGAAAGGTGAAATTCAGATAGGTGTGAGTGAGTTGTCAGACATTAAGGCCTTGGTCCAGAACGCCCTTGATAAAGAAGTCAGAAGTTACTACACGAAAGCCAAAGGAGTTGGCAAAACCAGAGCCGGTGAGGCTTTTAGTGCATTGGACAAAGGCCCAGAAAGCATCCGAATGGTGTTCTGCTTCTCTGAAGACTTGCCCTTTTACACTGTCCGAGGTCTTCAAGCGCGGTCTCTTCGCTTGCTGGAGCATAAGGACTTCAAGGATTTACCAAATGGCAAACACTTCAGTGGTGATGATTTTTCCGAAGAAAGCACAGAAGAAGACCGAAGTCCAGCGGATGAAGATGCACAGATGGACTTGTTGTTGAGAGCTTGCCGTGACAGTGCCACTCTTTCGGGGTTGTCTGTTGAGCAATCCCTTGAGCCGCGCAAGAAGAGGCAGAAGCCTTCATTGCACGTCCAGTAGCATGAAGCAAAAGCGTCTGAAGAGCGACGCTGTCATTTTATTTAGGGGCATTTCTCATCACTCCAATCATTCCAAAATGCCACTCCCCGAAATTTAGGAGTGATGCTATACCCCTTCCTTGAAATTTACGGAGTGATACAATACCACTCTTGAGATTTTCGGAGTGAGAGATGCGTCCATTGAATTTCGCACAGAAACTGGCATCATCGTGGTGGAAAAGCGGGGTTTTGACGTTTTGCATTGGTGAGTGCTTGGAATTGGAACGATACTTTTGAAGATTAGCATTGAACCAGATGACACAGACCCTGTCCCTACCATTTCACCACGACAGCTTTTTCAAGTGATGTCCATTGCTTCCACTCCGAGGTTGAGAAGTCATCACTGACATTGTCTTTCAAAAGGTGCGTCGGATGACAACAAAAATGATGACGACGACAATGATGACAACCACAATGATGACAACCACAATGATGACAACGACAATGATGACAACGACAATGATGATGATGATGATGAAGATGATGATGCATGGAACTGAGGATGATGAAAATGATGAACGACACCAATAGCGAGGAGAGACGACAGACGACGAAGACAACGACGAAGACGACGACACACAGGCATATACATTCATTTACACATACATCCACAGATGTACATATACATATACATATATACAGACAAAAACACCTACATACTCACATACCTACATACCTGTCATTTCAGGACGTCAGGTTTCCGATTTGTCGCAACGGTCTGGAGCATTGGGTCGGACGGACTGGGCTTTGTTTTTGTGTGTGTGTTTTTTTTTTTTTAAAATTATATATATATATTTTTTTTTTTTAAATATATGTATTTCTATCAATGTATTTTTACGATGATGATGATGATGGACGACGGCTTTTTCAATAAGATGACGTCGATGGATGGCTGCGGACGACATATAAAAGGTTTTTTTTTTTTAAATATATTTTTTGATTTTTTCGGTTGATGTTGTTTGTGTTAGGACGCGTGACGACGACTTAACGCGTAAGACGACGACTAGTCGGCTCAAGTTGGAATGAAATCTATCAACCCTCACTGACACTGGCATCAAATCTATCAACCCTCATTGACAGAAAAGATATTAAGACAAATCGTTTCACCCTCAACTTTGGAAGACCGAGCATTAAGGCTAAGGAAGACAAATCGTTTCACCCTGAACTTTTTTAGCCAAACCATCAAACACGGACAAATCGTTTCACCCTCAACTTTTGACAAAAGCATGAAACACGGACAAATCGTTTCACCCTGAACTCTTGAAGACAAAAAATCCTTACTTCAACAAGTGTCCTAAAACCATCGTTTTAGCGTTCAAAAAACATCAATTTAGGACACTTCTTAAAAACACAATTTTTAGAGCAGCAAACCCAAAAACACTTGAAGAAATGACGCCTTATAGAATCAAGAATTGAATATGCCCTGCTATATGTACATTAACGGTATGAAGCAAGAAATGGACGAAGACCTTTTTGACCAAATGGCGGAAGCACTACACCAATCCAGCAACCCTCAAAATCCACCAACCACAACATCCACAAGATGGAAACCCGACGGAACTTACGACAAGAAACCATTAGACCCCAATTATTTTTCAAAGTATTATCAAAATAAATTATCAACCCCTTTCACCTGTCCAGACTGCGGACGAACCATCACAAGCAAATCCAATCTATCAAAACACCGTCAAACCAACAGATGTATGAACAGCAGACGACACTAAAAATAAAACCTTCTCATTAACAACGCTTTGTTAATCAGAATGTTTTATCTATTCATTGTCCATTCCCGTTTGTTTGACACAGTTGTTCTTTTGGTGCCATAGAGCATAGTATATATTTAGAAAAATAACACTTACAAAACGGACATTCAACCTTCAAAAGGCGTTGTTCTATTATTTTCTCTTCATTCAAAAGGCGTTTTTCTTATTTCCTCTTTATGTTTGTGATAGTATGCTCTGGCACGTGCCTTGCCTCTTTCATAAATTCTCTCTGGCTTGCTCTGGATTGTCCAGTTTCCACTCCTGTTGCGTCCTACCTGCAATCTGTCTATTGACACATTCTGTTGCTTTGATATGTCCCCCTTCTCTTTTGAACAATTCTTCCTTACTTTGACACGGGTAGTTCTCAATCAGTTCAATCGTACAATTCTCAATACCGAATTCATTGAATATATTATCTATTGCGGTTGTCTTCTTTTTCATCCTCCCTTTGATGTATTCCTTATATTGTTTTCTATGTCTTTCCATTCTTTTACTCAAACTTTCACAGGTGCTCCCAATATAGCATTTATTATATCCAACATCTGTAATTTTGTAAATCTTTCCGTTTTCATACCTATTCATACCTATGTTTACCATAAGTTGCCATTTCTTTAAAACAATTTATCAAGTCAAACGACGGTGTCCTCACGTTGGACTTCAACCCAGAACCCAATGACCTAAAAACTGAACGAGAGCCCAAAAACTACTTAAAGACATGATGGTTTATATATTAAGGAGAATATGGGAGAGGGTGTAAGGTTAAAACATGAAAACTTATCTCAGAACATTCAGAACTTAATCCACCAACAATCCAATCATCCGCAACATCCTCAACAAACAATTCACACTGAAAAACTACTTATATAAAGAAACAGAAGATTACAATAATATAGATTATACTATAATGGACACTTAACAGCAGATTGTTTTAGATTATCTTTTGTCATCCGAAAAGGGTGAGATATTGAAACGGAATGGAGAAGAACTCAAGAAACTCAAGATTGGAGAGAAGACCTACAACTTTGAAAGGGGGAAACCCATTTCAAAGAGGTTGATAACAAAATTCAACAAGATTAAGCAGACTATGGACTACAAAAAGTACGAACTGAAAGAGAAGAGAAGCATTAGATGGGTCAATCTGGACAAGAACAAAGCCCTCGCAGGCATTCAAATGAGATACAAGGCAACCACCACCAACGAACAATCTGCTTTCTAAGGTCATGTCAATTCGTATGCCATCACTAACATCAGGGTTAGAGGCATAAAGGCACTACAGTATCTCAAATACCAAGATTTGAGGTTAAAAGAGTATTTGAGGAAACATAATGGAATGAAGGTTATGCTACAGGTCTTCGCCACTTTGAAGAGTAAAAAGACTAATGAAGATGTAAGACAAGTCATCAAGAGTAGAAGATACAACATCACCAACGAGGGTGAAATACCCAATGTTCTTAATCAGATGGCAAGTGATGTAGGGCACCAAGCGGAGGTGATGGAAGTGTCGGAGAGTGGATTAGTCATAACTCATAACCCAGATTGATAAACTAAAATTCAACTATGACAAATACAACCCAACACGTGGGGGTAAGTTCATTCCAGTACCTAAACGGGTTTCAAACAAAAAAGCCTGTATCAACATCAAAAATCAAGATGAAAAGTGCTTCAAGTATTCCGTTCAATGCGGTATATGTAAGGTTTATGAAAACGACCACCCCGAAAGGGTGTCTCACTACAAAAACCTCAATGATGAACTGAACTGGGATAATGTGAATTTTCCTTCGTCAGATGTTGATATAGATACATTTGAAGAAAACAACGGAGGAAAAATAGCAGTGAATGTTTATTTTCTTAACCCCGAAGAAGGGAAACAGTCCATCCTACTTTCCAGACAGTCTAAAGTATCAAAAGCAACTCATCAAGTCAGTCTTCTAAAACTGGAGGATGGGGATGACTTCCATTATGTATTCATCAAAGATTATGATAAAATCATAGGAAGTCAAACCAACAAAATGAAAGCAAAGAAACATAACTGTTTTCACTGCCAACACGGCTTTTTAACAAAAGAACTTCTTGATGAACACGTTGAAAAGGGATGTATGGCAGTTGAAGGGCAACAGATACAGACTCCTAATGAAGAGGACATTATGGTTTTCAAAAATCACTATAAAAAGTTGAAAGCACCTTTTGTCATCTATGCTGACTTTGAATGTCTAACCACAAGAACGGGGACAGTTTCAACTAAAGAAGTTAAGACTGATAAATACCAACATCACAGACCCTGCGGTTTTATGATAAATGTTGTCAATTCAATTGATGGCTCATCAAAGCCTTTCCTTCACAGAGGGGAGGATTGTATGGATGTTTTTATCCAAAAGATTATTGAAGTAAAAAATGAGATAATGGAAAACATGAAGGAAAACAAGGAAATCATTATGAGGGCAGATGACTGGAGGGACTTTAAAACCGCAAAGAAATGCTTTATATGCGGTAAAGACTTCGAAGAAGGTGATAAAAAGGTTAGAGACCATTGTCATTTTACAGGTAAGTATAGGGATTGTGCCCACGATGATTGTAATTTACAGTTTTCAATGAGATACTATAAAATCCCCGTTTTCCTTCATAACCTCAAGAACTATGACAGTCATTTAATCATTGAGAGGGCAAATGAACTATCAGAAAGGGGTAAGATAGATGTAATAGCACAGAATAGTGAAAAGTTCATTACCTTTGCTTTTAAAAACCTTTGTTTCAAAGACAGTTTTTCTTTCTTATCATCTTCGTTGGATAAGTTGGTGAAGTTGAGTAAGTATGAAGACGGAGAGAAGAAACAAAACTGGCAAAACAACTTCAAATTTAGCAAAAGAAACCCTTATGTGAGTAATGATGAGGATTTAGACTTACTGACTGACAAAGGTGTCTATCCATACGATTACTTCACTTCATTTGACAAGTTTAGAGAAGAACAATTACCACCGAAAGAGGCATTCTACAGTAATCTCACCGAAAGTCATATTGAAGATGATGAATATGAAAGGGCACAAAGGATATGGGAACACTTCGGTATAAGAAATCTTGGACAATACCACGACTTGTATTTGAGAACCGATGCTCTTTTACTCACTGATGTCTTTGAAAACTTTAGAGACCTTTGTTTGGAATACTATGGTTTAGACCCCGCGCATTATTTTACCCTTCCTAATTTTGCTTGGGATGCTATGCTTCTAAAAACTGGTGTTGAAATAGACCCTTTAACTGACCAAGAGATGTATGAAATGATTGAGAAGGGTTTGAGAGGTGGTATGTGTCAAGTAAGTCATAAGGAAGCAAAGGCAAATAACAAGTATATGGGTGAAGATTATGATACGGAAAGACCATCAAACTACATCTACTATTTAGATGCTAATAACCTTTATGGACTGGCAATGTCAATGAAACTACCCATTGGAAAACTGAAGTGGATAAAGAAGATACTGACAGAAAAGATGATAATGGACTGGAATGAAAACGATGACAATGCCTACATACTGGAAGTTGATTTAGAGTATCCAAAGGAGATACAGGACGAACAAGCGGATTGCCCATTAGCACCTGAAAATATGAAGGTTGAAGAGAAACTACTTTCAAAGCACCAAAGGGAACTACATAGGCATTACTATAATGGCAAGGAGGCAAGGGATGAGAAACAACCAAAACTAATCCTAAACCAAATGGATAAAACCAACTATGTAGTCCATATTAAGGCATTACAGTTTTATCTTCAAAAGGGTATGAAAATCAAACAAGTTCATAGAGGGGTGAAGTTCAAACAGAGATGTTGGTTGAAACCTTGGATAGATTTTAACACTGAAAAGCGAAAAGTGGCAAAGAGTGATTTTGAGAAAGATATGCTTAAATTGATGAACAACGCTGTCTATGGAAAAACGATGGAGAATGTAAGAAACCACATTGACTTTGAATTAGTATCAACGCAGGAGAGGATACAAAAATGTATCAACAATCCTAACTACAAAGGATGTCATATTATAACTGAAGAACTGGCAGGAGTGGAAAAAACAAAAACCGTATTGAAGTTGGATAAACCTATTTATTTAGGAATGTCCATTTTAGACCTTTCAAAGGTTCATATGTATTCTTTCTACTATGATGTCTTAAAAGTGAGGTATAAGGATGATGTAAGACTGATATACACTGACACCGACAGTTATGTTATACAAACTTTCACCGAAGACATCTATGAAGATTGGAAAGGAATAAAGGATTATATGGACTTCAGCGGTTATGATAAAAACCACCCTTGCTATGATGCCACTAATAAAAAAGTCCTTGGCAAGTTCAAGGACGAGATGGATGGAAAAATCATCATAAACTTCATTGCTTCGCGTCCTAAAATGTATTGTCTAAAAGTCTTCAATGAACAGAAAGCAGAAAAGAAAGCAAAGGGTGTTCCAAAGTTGAAAGTCAAACGGGATTTAGATATGAAAGACTATGAGGCAACACTCCACGAACACATACCAAAGAATGTAAATTTCAATGCCATCAGAAGTAAGAACCACCAAATCTATAGTATAAACCAAAGCAAGGTCGGCTTAACATCTTATGACAACAAAAGATATTGGTTCAACGATACTGACAGTCTGCCCTATGGGCACTACTCAATGTCCAATTAATAATATTATTTAACAATAATATTATCAATTGTTCATATCAAACTCCAATTACACAGTTGTAGTTTCGGTAGTTGATATATCAGTTTGTTTTGTTTCTCCTTTTCCAGTTTCTCCACTCTTCCCACCAACTCTTTTACGCTTTTGATGAGTAAAACATCTGTTCGGGTCTTTTCGTCTTCGTCTATCTTTTTGATTTGTTCAAGGTAGTCGTTTTCAACACTGCTGTTTGAATTGCCCATTGTGTATATATATATATATGATTTTAGATTTTTAATTCTTTGATTTGGATTTTGCCTTTGGTTTAGGTTTCATTAAAACTTTCATCATCTCTTGTAATTCATAAACTGAACTTTCTAAATGATGTATTTGTTTTTTCATTTTTTCATTTTCATCAATTAATTCTCTTGCTGCCCCCCAAGTGATACTACCCATTTTAATATAACTTATTTTTTTGATACCATCAACTTCAACGAGGATATTATCAACTTTTTCTGGTATATGTTCTTCTACCTCCTCTGCTATAAAACCTATATGAGATTTAGTTATTCCCATTTCTTTTTCTTCTTTCATTTTGAAAGTATGAGGTTTAATGCTATTTACTATTTTCGTAAAATTGAAGTTTGCTTCTTCAATATCATATTTCATATCTTTTTGTGATGTATCTACAAGGTCTCCCTCTAATGTATAAGGCGCTGGAACAGAAACTTTTGATGGTGTAATAAAAAGTCTTATACTGTTATTAGCATAAAATCTTATGTCCCCGTTAGGGTCTTCATTGACTAACTTGAAATGATATTCACCTGCTGTATTTCCATTATATATACAACTACTCTTACCTGTTTCTTTATGAAAATATGCCTTTATGTCTTGATTGACATATATGTCTTTTGAAAAATTAACATCTTCATCTGCTTTTCTGTATCTCATATATTCAACAGTGCCAGTTCCAGCAACATTAGCGCCTTTAAAAACCATATCATATGACATTGACCGTTGTGATATGAAATTACAGTAGAGATAGTTTGAAGACAAAGCAATACCTGAACCAACATCTAAAATGCTACTTGCTCCATTCAACCTTAAATATTCTACTCCATTTCTATTGAAAACCACATCGTTAATATCTGTTGTATCAATTGTATCCAGTTTAGCACTTTGAGAATATAATGATATACCCGTATTTACTTCTACATTACCATTTCTGAAATACATAAAATCTATGGTGTTCCTTCTAAAACTGACATCAGCATTACCGATACTATCATAGGTGTTTGATTTAGCACCTTTTGTTAGTTCCACTGCTTGTAGCGTTCCTTCAAACTTCATATATTCAACATCACCCCTTTTAAAGACTAAATCAACATTACCAGCATTTTTTGTATTGATGACATCGGTTTGTAATTCAGTATGACATACGACATCTACATTAAAATATGCCTGTGTGTTTGATAGTTGAAATCTTAAATATTGAGGAAATGGACTTCCTCCAACATAGAACCGATGTAATCCAGCAGAACCAAAAATACAATAATCATACGCGGCAGTGCCACTTCCTATATTGATAGAACGGATATAACCTTTACCAGTTCCTAAATTAATCGCACCTCCTAATGGAAATTCTATGGTTGCGTTAAAATAAGTAGCACCATTAACCGTTAAGTCATAAGTAGAAAATTGAGAACCACCACCTATGACCAAATCGCCTTCTATTGTTTGTAATGTTTCACCTGTATATTTTACTAAATTAGTATCATCAACACCGCCACCTCCAATAGCGGGTGATGTTGTTTTATGAAATGTTATTAAATCATTTGCTAATGTCATAACTAAATTAGAAGCAGTAGCGGGGTCGCCTACATAAAAGTCAATTTGACCTGTCTGTTCTTTCATTACAAAATTCAAAAAGTTTCCAGCGTTTAAAGTTTCATTTATATAACTGTCGGTATGTTGAAAAAGTAATTTACTATTCAATGGTATATCTAAACTTGATGCTAAAGCCAATGGTTTTCCTAAAACTAAACCACCGTTAGTATCGTAATCGTAATCATATTCTAAATAAACAGCATTGTTGTGTTTAAACAGTATGTTAGACAGAATATTTTTACTATCAAAGTCATTACTCTTCAAAACGCCTGTTATTTCGGGATTGCTGACATTCAATTTATTGTTTAATAAACCATCGGTTTCAACTTTTGTATAGTAAGGGGTGAATAAACCATCGGTTTCAACTTTTGTATAGTAAGGGGTGAATAAACCATCGGTTTCAACTTTTGTATAGTAAGGGGTGAATAAACCATCGGTTTCAACTTTTGTGTAGTAAGGGGTAAATAAACCATCGGTTTCAACTTTTGTATAATAACTTGTGAATAAACCATCAACTTCACCACTATCATAATAAGGGGTGAATAGGTTGTTTGTTTCCGCTTTTGTATAGTAATTGGATAAATCAACACTACCACCCCCTCCACCACCACTTCCTGCGATGTCAAGAATGTTCCTTAACTGTCCGTTATTTGGGTCTATTGTTCTAAACTCGTATGCCTCCACGCTCCTATTTATATTATAATAATTTGCCATATATTATTAGATGATAAAATAATTTTGTAGCATCATTCCACTTGAATTCTTTGATTGAGGTTTTTGTAAAACATTTTCTTCTTGTCGCTTTCCATCAAATCTATGTATAAAAAACCGTGCCTGTCATTCGTGGCAACTCAGTATATCTTGTCTAAAGTTTTCTTGTCATACAACCCGCTCAATTCTTCCAAAATGGCATCTAAATCTTTTTGATTACGAAGCCTGAAGATGAAAAGTTGCGTGGCATTCTTCCTAACGACTGGCGATATTTGTGTGTATGATTGCGATGTGATAAAAGTTGAGATATACCAATGCCGACCTTTGGTGAAGAGTTTGATTAACTCCTTGTTCTTCCTGACCACTTTTTCGTTGTCAGCCCAGTCGTCTATGATGATACAGATGTTATATAGGTGTTTGTAATCCTTCTCCTTCATATACTTTATTATTCCTTCCTGCGTGTCTATCACGTTCTTCAAGTCTTTCCCCTCAAAGGTGTCAAAGTAAATGGGGTCTTCATCCGTGTGTTTGATGTCCATTTCTTTGTCAATGTATTTTTTCACAACCGTCCAGTTGTCATCAATGAAGATGGTTGGTGAAAAAATGTAGATTTTCTCAAAGCAACCCTTGTAGATGTCCAAGACCAAGTTTGTCAAAGCAACCGTTTTACCCGTTCCCGACGGAGCGTTCAGTAAAATCCTTGCTGGAAGACAAGCCATATACCCATAGGATGACTGCTTACAATTATATTCTTTGTGTTTGTAAGGCTTTATATTTATCATATTAAAAGTATTTAGAAATAAATTTCCGATATATGATATTGAAAAGGAAACCTTTTTTACCTTGAAAGGGTGTCGGGTGAAAATGGGACAGTTGCTTTTCAGTCCGCATAAGACGTTAATTAGTTTTGAACTCTGCGTCCTTCTGACTGACAAAACGAAGCAATAGAAGATGAATTCGTTTGTGCATTTTCTTTTGACAAATCTTTTTGATTGAACCCCCGACATTTTCGTTCTACCCACCCCCAGTAGAAATCTTCGTGTCGCAAAAGAAAAGTCCTGTATAGTATAATTAGAATGTATGTTGATGATATTTTCTATTTATATATAATCAGGATGAACGAGTATGAAACCTACATTGATACAATAGAAGAGATTGAAAATAGGGTCATTGATGACACGAAATATCCAGTCATCACCGACAACAGGGTGAAGAGATGCTGTAGGCACACATTGGAACTGATTCAAATTGTTTTAAATTTTCTCAAATATAAAATAGATGACGAAAAAGAAAACTAACCCAATCAAAAAACAACCAATCCCCGAGGACTTTGAACTTTCAGATGAAGAACCCGCTGTTGTCAATCTGAATGAGGAACAAAAACTGTCAAGTAAATTCATTACCTTTGATTGTCCCATTTGTAAGGGTAAATTACAATTGAGAAACGAAATTCTTATCAATCCGAAAGGGATAAAGTGTTCTTGTAATCCTTGCTCCTTCAAAATTACCAAAAACGACAAAACGATGAATGTAAGTAGAGATGACAACGGGGATATAAAGTTGGACAGCGAAGGCCACAGTATCTCGTTCAGTTGGAACAGACAAATCACACCCGAAGATAAGAAAGTAGAGAGCACTAACAAGATGATAAGCGATGTAATGAGCACTCCAAGAAGTAGCGGTAGAAAGTCAATGAATGATATGGATTAAAAAGTTTCTCCCAAAATGGTGTAAAGAGTAGATTTTGCGTGAAAGCAAATTGATAAATAAATATCTAAATAAATATATATCTAAATAAATAATTATATATATAATATATAATAGTATGGTGGATGTTGAGAGCGACGACCCCGTAAAGCAATCAGAACTGGAAGAACTGAAGAACAAGGTGAGCAAAATGAATAAGAACCTCATAACCATAATGAACACTGTTAAGAACATAGAATATAACCTGAACAACAAGAAGGAAGAGAACAAAGAAAATACCAACGACAAAGACAAAGACAAAGAAAGAATAAACAAAGCCTTTGAAAAGAAGCAGATAGGCAGACCCGTCGGTTCGTGGGAAGATAAAAGGAAACAATACTTTGAGTGGATTACAACGGGTAAAATCACTCAACCGAAAGAAGAGACTTTAACATACTACAAAATCAATAAAGACCCAACCAACAACTCCTATGTGTTGCTGTCGTAGTTTCATATTTTAAATCTATAGATTCATAATATGAAATTACTTGAACTGTTTTCTGGAACGGGTAGTGTAGGGAAGGTCGCCAAAGAGTTAGATTATGATGTTGTCTCGTTGGACTTGAAGGATGCCAACATCAATACCGACATCCTCAATTGGAACTACAAAGTTTTCAAACAAAATGAGTTTAATATCATTTGGGCTTCTCCCCCTTGTGTTGAATATAGCATTGCCAAAACCACTGGTGTTAGAAAAATAGATTATGCCAACAGCATCGTAAAGAAAACCATTGAAATAATCAACTACTTCAACCCTTCGGTATGGTTCATAGAAAATCCACAGACTGGCTTATTGAAACATCAGGAGTTTATGAAAGACTTTGATTACTTTGACCTTGATTATTGTAAATACGGCTTTCCATACAGAAAAAGAACGAGGATATGGACGAACCTAAAAACTTGGAAACCAAGACCACTATGTAAAAAAGACTGTGGAAACATCATCAGCAATAAACATAAAGAAACAGCCCAACGGATGCCGTCGGGTAAAAAGAGCGAATGGGGTGATAATCCTGTAATCCATCGTCAAGATGAATTATATAGAATACCCAGTCCTTTAATAGAAGAAATCTTCAACTCAATCATCCTCAATGAAGGTCAGGGAGAATGAACAATTCACATTGTTCAAATCAACCACATTACCATAACTATTGACTAATTTGAAGTGTAGTGTTCTCAACACTCTGTTTGAAACATTGATGTAATCTACGCTTATTATTTCGTTGTCATAGATGACTGAACCGAAAGGGGCGTTAATGGGGATTTTCTTAATGATGTTGTAAGCACCCGTAGAACCTAATTGTTTAGCATCGCTCAACTCACTACAAGTAAGGTATAAGTTTCTCAACGCTAATAATGTCAAATGTCCGCTTTTCCAATCTGGATAGTTCAACGACGAGGTGTAATTTCCTAAAACCTGATTGATGGATTTTAGGTTATTTCTGTCATAAGATGCTCCCGTCCATTGGATGGTATTATATTCCATCTCATAGTCGGTCATTATCTTAAACGAAAAATCTACATAGTTCAAAGCGATTGTTATTTTGTTGGTGTCATAGTCGTAAGACACACTAAAATAGTCGTTGTTGGCTTGAAACCCATTTGTTGCTTCGTTCATCTTTGTTTGAAGGTTTGATGCCAATGTAGCACCGACATAGGAAGCACTCAACAGTTCAATTATAACATCCGTGGTGTTTGAAAAGTCCATCAGTCTTAAGTATAGGTTGCTGTTCAACCCCGCTTGAACTGGATAGATGGAATTAGGTATGGTGATTTCGTGGATGTATAGTTTGGTGTCGTTCCCGCATTCTTGACTTTCGGGCAGGTAAATTTCAAAATCACTGCTACTGTTGGAGTTCTGGGTTCGGTGGTGGCTGTCTATGTATATCTTTTTAAATCTACTCATTTTTTATGATATAATAACTTTAGAAAATATTTTTAATCTATACATTATTATATATGCTTCAAAAAAGGTTAATGGATGATATGAAAACACAGGGACGACTACAAAGAATAAATCCCTTTATATAAAGAGATTGACGGTAAAGAATACAACAAGAAACACAACAACAAACAGAAGGAATTGTTGGAAAAATTCAGTAAGGAGATACAACAGGGAAACAAATACTTGGAGGAGTTCAGCAACATCAACGACGAGACGGGACTGAAGAGGGCATACAATAACAGAACAGATTTAGGACTATACCACCACCCAGAGAACAAAACACTTTATATAGCGGGGACGAAAGATTTTCCAAGAGATATTTTGGATGACACACTCATTCCTTTTCATATGGTTCATAGGTCAAAGCGGTATAAGACAGCAAACGACTTCATCAGAAACAACATTGACAATGTTGATACTATCGTCAGTCATTCATTGGGTTCAGCAACAACGATGAAACTGAACCAAGACTATAACAAAAGATTTACTACCAGAACCTACGGAACACCAACTGTAAGTTATAATGACAACACTGACAGTAAGAACACCAGGTTCAGGGCAGTAGGCGACCCAGTCAGTATGTTTGACAGAGGCGTGGATATAACAGTCAATAAGAACAGTTATAACCCTTTATACAATCACGGTTTTCACGCCGTCCATTTTGGAGATATGGGAAAGTCAGAAAAGAATGTGGCAGAACCTATCAACAAGATAATGTGATTTTATTTTATATAAGTCATATTATATGGAAGACATCGTAAGGGAATATTTGAAGAACAACAGGCAGGAAATGAAGAAGTTGAAGAACGAGAATACCAAAGAGAAAAAACATCTAACATACAATGAAATCAAGAAGGTCATAGAGAGTGGAAAAGATATAAAGAACAACGCAAATAAACCAATAGAAAACAAACCACAAAACAAAGGGAAGAAAACCAAAAATACATTTAAGAAATTTAATTTTGATATAACTTAATGAAATATAACCTAATCATCAAAAAAAATCTATATAGAATATATACAAGTATGGAAGCATTGGAAATCACAGATGTTCTCAATGAAAATGTCCTTCGGTATAGACTAAAAGGTGGAGCGTCCTACATTAGAGACAAGCGTATCAAAACATTCTACCCTTCTTCGGTCTCTACTTACTCATCCAACTCAAACAGTGTCATCCGCTTTAACCTAACGGGTGGAGCAAACGAATGGATAAATCTGCGAAGTCTTTTGATAGGTTTTACCCTCATCAATGCCGACAATGACGGAACAAAATAGTTGAGACCTGCCTATAAACCATCTTCATTTTTTCAACGAATGCGAGTGATGGCGGGTTCAAATGTTATTGCTGAAATTCCTGACTTAAACCGCTATGAAGCAATGATGGATATTTTACAAGATGACGGTTCAAGAAACTACACTGACAATCTTGGTTTTGGCGAGACCTTTTACAATGAAGGGAATAGATTTTTGACATATACGCAGTTGGCAACGAACCCAGTTTCAAACACAGTTCAGAATGTCATTGACCAAGCCAAACCTGACAATTTCGGAGGGTTTAAAAACAAAAAGACCGTTTATTACCGACCTTCTTGTCCCTTCTTCAATGTATCAAACATCATTCCTTTATCATACTGTCCGATTGTCATTGAACTAACTTTGGTCAGTGATGCTAATGAACCCCTTGTTAATTTAAGTGGTGATTTTACCACAACGAATACTTCGTTCTTATGGAACATAGAGCAACCCATCATCACCTGTGATATTTACCGACTTGATGATGGATTATTTGCGGAGTATGCTGAAATTTTGGAAAAGCAATCTTTACCTATAACCTTCAACAGCGTTTCCGTCCAAACCCAAACAACAAGTAGAAGCACCGACATCTTCACGACCATAGTTAGAAATGTCAGTAAAGCAGACAACATATTCATATCTTTCTATTCAAATTTTGGTTATAAGGGTGGTTTCCAAGAAGTGCTGAAAGCTCATAATCTTCTTTATCATCCCCTTTCGTGGGAAAGCGGAACATCAATTGCTCAAAGATACTATGAAAATATTGATTTGTCCTTTCAGTTGAGTATTGGTAATACCGTCATACCCGAAATGCCAACGATGGGGGTTGCTGACAACTACAAGCATCTTCAAGAAACACGAAACAATCACGTTTCAATCAAACCTCATATGTATAGGACGAATTCCTTTTTAGCGGGGTTCAACCTCAAGAAACTCAACAGTGCCAATTACACTGGACTGAATTTGAAGAACAATTCAAATATGGTTGTCCGTGTAAAGCCATTGTATGGAACAGACCTATATACAACAGACAACGGGAC